>JAWPHD010014782.1:0-59154 GCA_037043455.1 Cyrtodaria siliqua | reverse complement strand
ACATCACAAACATAAAAGAGTTGACAATAGGGCTGCCGACTTGGAACGGTCAGTTTCAAAACGGCCGCTTGGTTTAAACCACGTTCTAGAGTGCACTAAACCTCACTCTAACCCTACTTGTCATCCCAATCAAACAGGACTGTGTAAATATAAGGTATAGTCTCGAAGAGACTAGGCAACATTTATAAGCCTTGCAAGAAAAAAACAAAAGATGAGCGTACTAATGGATGTCTTTAATATTGTCTTGTCGTGATCTTATTACTTCTCTGCCAAGCCATTGAATACTTGCTTTGTGGCTGTCAATGCTTTTGTTTTATATTCATATATAGCTTTTGTTTTTATAAAACAAAAGCACTGAAAGCCACAAGGCATGTATTCAATGTCTTGGCAGAGAAGCCATATAATAAACTGGTAAGATCACGACAAGACAAGATTGAAGACATCCATCAGTGCACGTTGTCATGGTTTCGGATTTAGGTAGACAACATCATCTGTCTGGTCATCGAACAAAGAGGAAAGCATATTGGCGAACTGTAAATGGATCAACCACTAAACAAGCAGTGCTTTGCAACATGATAGAATCATAACCATATTTTGATATTTAAAATCGTAATGTAATTAAATTCCTTCGAAATGAAAAAAGCATCTAACTTCGAATAAACTTCACTTTTAAATGCGGCAGGGGTACTGCGCACGCATTCAATGTGTCTCAATCAAAGTTGCTATTTCACCGTCTTGACATTTCACGGACGGTAGCCTAGTTGTCTCTCTTGCACTTTTTATCCTTATCATTCTCCCCAAGGGACTTAATTGATAGTTACTGTAACAGGAATATTAAAATTGATTCTACGTTTTTAACGCGCTTCATGGAATTTTCCATTCCATTCACTATCAGCGTTCTAAACCGCTTAAGGACAAACTCCATTCAGACTTTCACTATTTGATGCATGTCAGACAGACCTACACTTTCAGACTCATGGCAGACCTACAATTACATAAAACTTACTCTATCACTCATAGTTATAAGACTTAAAGTATCAGAGTGTCTGACCTAGAGCATACCAGTGAGATGCAGACCTATATGTACACAATAATAGTTTTTTGTGTCTGATATTGTAGGTCTGATATGGGTCTGAAATTTTTGGCTGATATGAGTCTGATATGCATCAGATATTGTAGGGCTGATATTCAAGAGTCTAAATATTGTAAGTCTGATGCGTGTCTAATACTGTTATTCCAGTAAGTCTGATTTTGCATGTCTGATCAGAGTTGGTCATAGCAGAGTGCAATTTATTGTTGGGTCTGATAGTTCAAGGTATCTTATATGGAAACCTATTCTCCTACATTAATGCCTACTTAAATGAACAGTTATATACAATTTACAGGCTCCAATTATAGTTTCTACAAAAATAAATTGAAAAATGTGTGCAAATTCACATTCGGTCATTGGAAAATAACAAAACTCAGATGGTCTATTTTTACCAGCAAGTGTTACTTCGCTTGGCAATATGTGTCGATATCTCAAAATGGAAAATGTCGCAATATTTTGATGATTTCTGAGCAATTTTGTGTTGAAAATATCAAACGCACTACAACCTGTGTTCTAAACCTGAAATTGTGTATAATCGGTACTATGCATATTTTCCTTAAGGTCGGAATCTACAGTTTTCTTTGAAATTCAGACTAGTTTCAGACATGTACACTAATTACGCTAAATAACTTGAATTCTATTGTTCAAAAATAACAAACATGCATAGTTCCTGAAAGATTATAAAATTTCCTCTCAAAATATAGCAAATACATGCTAGAAAGCATCAAAATCGGTTTCTCTACCTACAAATATAACTTCATTTACCCCACCCACTCAGCCACTCAAAAAAGTGAAAACATGACATTTATAGACAAACGACAGCATATACCTGTCCCTTATTTGAGATATAACACATCCATAATTGAATGACAAACACTCCAAATTGTCATAAAAATGCTATTTCTACATACCTTAACCGGCTTTTTTTTCCGTAATCTGATGTCGACTCAAGAATTGACAGGAAGTGATAAAAAAAGCTATCATTTACAACATAGCCACCAGTTACGATTTTCTGTTTACAGGCTACATACGGGTCATAGTACAAAAAGTGTATTTATATCAAAATTAACTATTATGTCATACTAAGTCAAAAACACCGCATTTGTGGATTTCTTTTTATTGTCTAGCCTGTACATGGCTTTTAATCTCTTAGATTTCTATTTGATAAGAAATTCCCCATGGACATTCATTCGAAACTAAGGAGTCTCCCCTTAAGCGCAAAAATATTTTTTCAAATTTTTATTTGTTACTTTTAAATCACTTATTCCAGTTATTTCGAGCATTTTGATACGTCAGCTGTGCCAATCCGATGGCATTTAGGCATTTCAGAGCTTCCTAAACTTGGCACTATAATTCCTGGAAAGTTACATATTTATCAGTATTTTTTGTTCTTTTTTCCTCTTCTTAGAATCAAAATTAAGTTGGTATATGTGTTGTAAATGTACTTTTGAGTACTTTACCTACATAGTATTCAGGGTACAGAAAAATCATTTATTCCTGGTCTCAAAATATAAAGAACCTGCTTCAGAACTTATCTAGAGTAGTCTCCCTTAGCCTACATAGCAACAACGTCATGATGCATAGCAACAACTTCACCCTTGCCTAGCAACGCCAGTATAGCATGTGACATAGTGCAGATTTTTTGTCAAACATTGAGGCAATCTATATCAGACATGACAAAGTCGACAAGGTCATATTTTCCCAAAAACTTGCATCATGCGTTCGGGCGCGCGTAAGGCTTGAACTGACGCATATAAAAAAAAAAGTGTATCCGAGAAGCAGTTTGTCGAAAAGGGCAGGGCAGCAATAAACAATATACTGCCCTGCTTTAGCAACATTCATGCCCAGTGCAGAATATATTCAACAGTGTGTTATGCCCATCTTGCCAGCTATTCCACCAACTTTTTGCCATATGGCAAACACATAAATATTTCAAAGGAAGACCATAAAAACATCAAACGGGTACTTGATACAGTATTTTCAGGAGAAATGTTGGGTCGCATTTCCAAACTCTACACAACAAACAGGTGTGAACATTTCAACAGTCGAGTGTTTACGTATGCACCAAAAAACATGGAACAGGCAAGTCTGCCCAATTGTTAGCTAAAAAGGCTGGATTGAAATATGCGATGGCAGACCCTTTCACAATGCACATGACTCAACGCGATCGGTTGAGTAAGTATCGCACACAGCTGTCGGAAACAGTCCAATACAAGCACAACCGTTATATATCCCGCAAACGACGAAGTAACAGGAAACTTTTAAACACTAATTTTTATGAAACTGTAACATCTAACAATCATGAACATAACTATGGAATAAATCCAAATATGTAAAATTTAAACATGCCTTTGTTTTAACATATCAACATAATAATTACCCATTCTCATAGAAGGCACGGCCTATAGCCACGGTGACCATTACAAATGCCTTCATTTTTACAAACTGACCGCTGATTATTTACTAAACAAGTTTCCAACTTAAATGCTTAAAATTAATGCAAAGTTTTTGGTGACACCTATGTGACACATGCAGATGGCTGGGTAACAGTTCACATTCTGATGATATGTAGAACATCAGCCTATGAACAGTTACCCATTTTCGGTGACCACGAAAGTAACGCGGATAACACCATAGCCATCTTTGTTTTTGCTGCCACCCCAAATATGACATGAATCGGTGATTACGAAGTTTTTTAATTTAAACTCGAAATTGAATATTTCCATTTCAGTTAAAATTGTAGAGAAAATAATAGACATAACGGTCACTGCAGCTATGGTTATGCAGACTGCAAATTAAAAATAAAGTAAAAAAATGAAATGGTATGCACAAAAACATCCAGATAGTTTTAGTGCAGTATGAACTGAAAAGTAGGTAGCATACCAGACATGGCTCAAACCTACACTACCAGACTTATTATACCAGACCTTAACTAAGAACTTACTTACACTATCATATCACAACTTTAAATAGTTACGACTCAGATCAGACCAACGATATTTTGTATGCTGGAGGCACACCCAATATTTAAGGTCTGACATGAGTCTGATATAAAAGGTCTGATAGTGTGGGTCTGACATGGGTCTCATATTGTAGGTCTGATATCAGTCTGATATTGTATAGGCAATATAATTATGCACATTGAATGTCAGACAGACTCATTCCAGATCTATCCAAAATATCAAACTCCATTCAGACTTTCACTATTTGATGCATGTCAGACAGACCTACACTTTCAGACTCATGGCAGACCTACAATTACATAAAACTTACTCTATCACTCATAGTTATAAGACTTAAAGTATCAGAGTGTCTGACCTAGAGCATACCAGTGAGATGCAGACCTATATGTACACAATAATAGTTTTGTGTCTGATATTGTAGGTCTGATATGGGTCTGAAATTTTTGGCTGATATGAGTCTGATATGCATCAGATATTGTAGGGCTGATATTCAAGAGTCTAAATATTGTAAGTCTGATGCGTGTCTAATACTGTTATTCCAGTAAGTCTGATTTTGCATGTCTGATCAGAGTTGGTCATAGCAGAGTGCAATTTATTGTTGGGTCTGATAGTTCAAGGTATCTTATATGGAAACCTATTCTCCTACATTAATGCCTACTTAAATGAACAGTTATATACAATTTACAGGCTCAATTATAGTTTCTACAAAAATAAATTGAAAAATGTGTGCAAATTCACATTCGGTCATTGGAAAATAACAAAACTTAGATGGTCTATTTTTACCAGCAAGTGTTACTTCGCTTGGCAATATGTGTCGATATCTCAAAATGGAAAATGTCGCAATATTTTGATGATTTCTGAGCAATTTTGTGTTGAAAATATCAAAACGCACTACAACCTGTGTTCTAAACCTGAAATTGTGTATAATCGGTACTATGCATATTTTCCTTAAGGTCGGAATCTACAGTTTTCTTTGAAATTCAGACTAGTTTCAGACATGTACACTAATTACGCTAAATAACTTGAATTCTATTGTTCAAAAATAACAAACATGCATAGTTCCTGAAAGATTATAAAATTTCCTCTCAAAATATAGCAAATACATGCTAGAAAGCCCATCAAAATCGGTTTCTCTACCTACAAATATAACTTCATTTACCCCACCCACTCAGCACTCAAAAAAGTGAAAACATGACATTTATAGACAAACGACAGCATATACCTGTCCCTTATTTGAGATATAACACATCCATAATTGAATGACAAACACTCCAAATTGTCATAAAAATGCTATTTCTACATACCTTAACCGGCTTTTTTTTCCGTAATCTGATGTCGACTCAAGAATTGACAGGAAGTGATAAAAAAAGCTATCATTTACAACATAGCCACCAGTTACGATTTTCTGTTTACAGGCTACATACGGGTCATAGTACAAAAAGTGTATTTATATCAAAATTAACTATTATGTCATACTAAGTCAAAAACACCGCATTTGTGGATTTCTTTTTTATTGTCTAGCCTGTACATGGCTTTTAATCTCTTAGATTTCTATTTGATAAGAAATTCCCCATGGACATTCATTCGAAACTAAGGAGTCTCCCCTTAAGCGCAAAAATATTTTTTCAAATTTTTATTTGTTACTTTTAAATCACTTATTCCAGTTATTTTGAGCATTTTGATACGTCAGCTGTGCCAATCCGATGGCATTTAGGCATTTCAGAGCTTCCTAAACTTGGCACTATAATTCCTGGAAAGTTACATATTTATCAGTATTTTTTGTTCTTTTTTCCTCTTCTTAGAATCAAAATTAAGTTGGTATATGTGTTGTAAATGTACTTTTGAGTACTTTACCTACATAGTATTCAGGGTACAGAAAAATCATTTATTCCTGGTCTCAAAATATAAAGAACCTGCTTCAGAACTTATCTAGAGTAGTCTCCCTTAGCCTACATAGCAACAACGTCATGATGCATAGCAACAACTTCACCCTTGCCTAGCAACGCCAGTATAGCATGTGACATAGTGCAGATTTTTTGTCAAACATTGAGGCAATCTATACCAGACATGACAAAGTCGACAAGGTCATATTTTCCCAAAAACTTGCATCATGCGTTCGGGCGCGCGTAAGGCTTGAACTGACGCATATAAAAAAAAAAGTGTATCCGAGAAGCAGTTTGTCGAAAAGGGCAGGGCAGCAATAAACAATATACTGCCCTGCTTTAGCAACATTCATGCCCAGTGCAGAATATATTCAACAGTGTGTTATGCCCATCTTGCCAGCTATTCCACCAACTTTTTGCCATATGGCAAACACATAAATATTTCAAAGGAAGACCATAAAAACATCAAACGGGTACTTGATACAGTATTTTCAGGAGAAATGTTGGGTCGCATTTCCAAACTCTACACAACAAACAGGTGTGAACATTTCAACAGTCGAGTGTTTACGTATGCACCAAAAAACATGGAACAGGCAAGTCTGCCCAATTGTTAGCTAAAAAGGCTGGATTGAAATATGCGATGGCAGACCCTTTCACAATGCACATGACTCAACGCGATCGGTTGAGTAAGTATCGCACACAGCTGTCGGAAACAGTCCAATACAAGCACAACCGTTATATATCCCGCAAACGACGAAGTAACAGGAAACTTTTAAACACTAATTTTTATGAAACTGTAACATCTAACAATCATGAACATAACTATGGAATAAATCCAAATATGTAAAATTTAAACATGCCTTTGTTTTAACATATCAACATAATAATTACCCATTCTCATAGAAGGCACGGCCTATAGCCACGGTGACCATTACAAATGCCTTCATTTTTACAAACTGACCGCTGATTATTTACTAAACAAGTTTCCAAACTTAAATGCTTAAAATTAATGCAAAGTTTTTGGTGACACCTATGTGACACATGCAGATGGCTGGGTAACAGTTCACATTCTGATGATATGTAGAACATCAGCCTATGAACAGTTACCCATTTTCGGTGACCACGAAAAGTAACGCGGATAACACCATAGCCATCTTGGTTTTTGCTGCCACCCCAAATATGACATGAATCGGTGATTACGAAGTTTTTTAATTTAAACTCGAAATTGAATATTTCCATTTCAGTTAAAATTGTAGAGAAAATAATAGACATAACGGTCACTGCAGCTATGGTTATGCAGACTGCAAATTAAAAATAAAGTAAAAAATGAAATGGTATGCACAAAAACATCCAGATAGTTTTAGTGCAGTATGAACTGAAAAGTAGGTAGCATACCAGACATGGCTCAAACCTACACTACCAGACTTATTATACCAGACCTTAACTAAGAACTTACTTACACTATCATATCACAACTTTAAATAGTTACGACTCAGATCAGACCAACGATATTTTGTATGCTGGAGGCACACCCAATATTTAAGGTCTGACATGAGTCTGATATAAAAGGTCTGATAGTGTGGGTCTGACATGGGTCTCATATTGTAGGTCTGATATCAGTCTGATATTG
This sequence comes from Cyrtodaria siliqua, assembly GCA_037043455.1. Classification (NCBI taxonomy): domain Eukaryota; kingdom Metazoa; phylum Mollusca; class Bivalvia; order Adapedonta; family Hiatellidae; genus Cyrtodaria; species Cyrtodaria siliqua. Next base: position 51,588 of record JAWPHD010014782.1, on the reverse strand, counting down.
TATAGGCAATATAATTATGCACATTGAATGTCAGACAGACTCATTCCAGATCTATCCAAAATATCAAACTCCATTCAGACTTTCACTATTTGATGCATGTCAGACAGACCTACACTTTCAGACTCATGGCAGACCTACAATTACATAAAACTTACTCTATCACTCATAGTTATAAGACTTAAAGTATCAGAGTGTCTGACCTAGAGCATACCAGTGAGATGCAGACCTATATGTACACAATAATAGTTTTTGTGTCTGATATTGTAGGTCTGATATGGGTCTGAAATTTTTGGCTGATATGAGTCTGATATGCATCAGATATTGTAGGGCTGATATTCAAGAGTCTAAATATTGTAAGTCTGATGCGTGTCTAATACTGTTATTCCAGTAAGTCTGATTTTGCATGTCTGATCAGAGTTGGTCATAGCAGAGTGCAATTTATTGTTGGGTCTGATAGTTCAAGGTATCTTATATGGAAACCTATTCTCCTACATTAATGCCTACTTAAATGAACAGTTATATACAATTTACAGGCTCCAATTATAGTTTCTACAAAAATAAATTGAAAAATGTGTGCAAATTCACATTCGGTCATTGGAAAATAACAAAACTCAGATGGTCTATTTTTACCAGCAAGTGTTACTTCGCTTGGCAATATGTGTCGATATCTCAAAATGGAAAATGTCGCAATATTTTGATGATTTCTGAGCAATTTTGTGTTGAAAATATCAAAACGCACTACAACCTGTGTTCTAAACCTGAAATTGTGTATAATCGGTACTATGCATATTTTCCTTAAGGTCGGAATCTACAGTTTTCTTTGAAATTCAGACTAGTTTCAGACATGTACACTAATTACGCTAAATAACTTGAATTCTATTGTTCAAAAATAACAAACATGCATAGTTCCTGAAAGATTATAAAATTTCCTCTCAAAATATAGCAAAAACATGCTAGAAAGCATCAAAATCGGTTTCTCTACCTACAAATATAACTTCATTTACCCCACCCACTCAGCACTCAAAAAAGTGAAAACATGACATTTATAGACAAACGACAGCATATACCTGTCCCTTATTTGAGATATAACACATCCATAATTGAATGACAAACACTCCAAATTGTCATAAAAATGCTATTTCTACATACCTTAACCGGCTTTTTTTTCCGTAATCTGATGTCGACTCAAGAATTGACAGGAAGTGATAAAAAAAGCTATCATTTACAACATAGCCACCAGTTACGATTTTCTGTTTACAGGCTACATACGGGTCATAGTACAAAAAGTGTATTTATATCAAAATTAACTATTATGTCATACTAAGTCAAAAACACCGCATTTGTGGATTTCTTTTTTATTGTCTAGCCTGTACATGGCTTTTAATCTCTTAGATTTCTATTTGATAAGAAATTCCCCATGGACATTCATTCGAAACTAAGGAGTCTCCCCTTAAGCGCAAAAATATTTTTTCAAATTTTTATTTGTTACTTTTAAATCACTTATTCCAGTTATTTCGAGCATTTTGATACGTCAGCTGTGCCAATCCGATGGCATTTAGGCATTTCAGAGCTTCCTAAACTTGGCACTATAATTCCTGGAAAGTTACATATTTATCAGTATTTTTTGTTCTTTTTTCCTCTTCTTAGAATCAAAATTAAGTTGGTATATGTGTTGTAAATGTACTTTTGAGTACTTTACCTACATAGTATTCAGGGTACAGAAAAATCATTTATTCCTGGTCTCAAAATATAAAGAACCTGCTTCAGAACTTATCTAGAGTAGTCTCCCTTAGCCTACATAGCAACAACGTCATGATGCATAGCAACAACTTCACCCTTGCCTAGCAACGCCAGTATAGCATGTGACATAGTGCAGATTTTTTGTCAAACATTGAGGCAATCTATACCAGACATGACAAAGTCGACAAGGTCATATTTTCCCAAAAACTTGCATCATGCGTTCGGGCGCGCGTAAGGCTTGAACTGACGCATATAAAAAAAAAAGTGTATCCGAGAAGCAGTTTGTCGAAAAGGGCAGGGCAGCAATAAACAATATACTGCCCTGCTTTAGCAACATTCATGCCCAGTGCAGAATATATTCAACAGTGTGTTATGCCCATCTTGCCAGCTATTCCACCAACTTTTTGCCATATGGCAAACACATAAATATTTCAAAGGAAGACCATAAAAACATCAAACGGGTACTTGATACAGTATTTTCAGGAGAAATGTTGGGTCGCATTTCCAAACTCTACACAACAAACAGGTGTGAACATTTCAACAGTCGAGTGTTTACGTATGCACCAAAAAACATGGAACAGGCAAGTCTGCCCAATTGTTAGCTAAAAAGGCTGGATTGAAATATGCGATGGCAGACCCTTTCACAATGCACATGACTCAACGCGATCGGTTGAGTAAGTATCGCACACAGCTGTCGGAAACAGTCCAATACAAGCACAACCGTTATATATCCCGCAAACGACGAAGTAACAGGAAACTTTTAAACACTAATTTTTATGAAACTGTAACATCTAACAATCATGAACATAACTATGGAATAAATCCAAATATGTAAAATTTAAACATGCCTTTGTTTTAACATATCAACATAATAATTACCCATTCTCATAGAAGGCACGGCCTATAGCCACGGTGACCATTACAAATGCCTTCATTTTTACAAACTGACCGCTGATTATTTACTAAACAAGTTTCCAAACTTAAATGCTTAAAATTAATGCAAAGTTTTTGGTGACACCTATGTGACACATGCAGATGGCTGGGTAACAGTTCACATTCTGATGATATGTAGAACATCAGCCTATGAACAGTTACCCATTTTCGGTGACCACGAAAAGTAACGCGGATAACACCATAGCCATCTTGGTTTTTGCTGCCACCCCAAATATGACATGAATCGGTGATTACGAAGTTTTTTAATTTAAACTCGAAATTGAATATTTCCATTTCAGTTAAAATTGTAGAGAAAATAATAGACATAACGGTCACTGCAGCTATGGTTATGCAGACTGCAAATTAAAAATAAAGTAAAAAATGAAATGGTATGCACAAAAACATCCAGATAGTTTTAGTGCAGTATGAACTGAAAAGTAGGTAGCATACCAGACATGGCTCAAACCTACACTACCAGACTTATTATACCAGACCTTAACTAAGAACTTACTTACACTATCATATCACAACTTTAAATAGTTACGACTCAGATCAGACCAACGATATTTTGTATGCTGGAGGCACACCCAATATTTAAGGTCTGACATGAGTCTGATATAAAAGGTCTGATAGTGTGGGTCTGACATGGGTCTCATATTGTAGGTCTGATATCAGTCTGATATTGTATAGGCAATATAATTATGCACATTGAATGTCAGACAGACTCATTCCAGATCTATCCAAAATATCAAACTCCATTCAGACTTTCACTATTTGATGCATGTCAGACAGACCTACACTTTCAGACTCATGGCAGACCTACAATTACATAAAACTTACTCTATCACTCATAGTTATAAGACTTAAAGTATCAGAGTGTCTGACCTAGAGCATACCAGTGAGATGCAGACCTATATGTACACAATAATAGTTTTTGTGTCTGATATTGTAGGTCTGATATGGGTCTGAAATTTTTGGCTGATATGAGTCTGATATGCATCAGATATTGTAGGGCTGATATTCAAGAGTCTAAATATTGTAAGTCTGATGCGTGTCTAATACTGTTATTCCAGTAAGTCTGATTTTGCATGTCTGATCAGAGTTGGTCATAGCAGAGTGCAATTTATTGTTGGGTCTGATAGTTCAAGGTATCTTATATGGAAACCTATTCTCCTACATTAATGCCTACTTAAATGAACAGTTATATACAATTTACAGGCTCCAATTATAGTTTCTACAAAAATAAATTGAAAAATGTGTGCAAATTCACATTCGGTCATTGGAAAATAACAAAACTCAGATGGTCTATTTTTACCAGCAAGTGTTACTTCGCTTGGCAATATGTGTCGATATCTCAAAATGGAAAATGTCGCAATATTTTGATGATTTCTGAGCAATTTTGTGTTGAAAATATCAAAACGCACTACAACCTGTGTTCTAAACCTGAAATTGTGTATAATCGGTACTATGCATATTTTCCTTAAGGTCGGAATCTACAGTTTTCTTTGAAATTCAGACTAGTTTCAGACATGTACACTAATTACGCTAAATAACTTGAATTCTATTGTTCAAAAATAACAAACATGCATAGTTCCTGAAAGATTATAAAATTTCCTCTCAAAATATAGCAAAAACATGCTAGAAAGCATCAAAATCGGTTTCTCTACCTACAAATATAACTTCATTTACCCCACCCACTCAGCACTCAAAAAAGTGAAAACATGACATTTATAGACAAACGACAGCATATACCTGTCCCTTATTTGAGATATAACACATCCATAATTGAATGACAAACACTCCAAATTGTCATAAAAATGCTATTTCTACATACCTTAACCGGCTTTTTTTTCCGTAATCTGATGTCGACTCAAGAATTGACAGGAAGTGATAAAAAAAGCTATCATTTACAACATAGCCACCAGTTACGATTTTCTGTTTACAGGCTACATACGGGTCATAGTACAAAAAGTGTATTTATATCAAAATTAACTATTATGTCATACTAAGTCAAAAACACCGCATTTGTGGATTTCTTTTTTATTGTCTAGCCTGTACATGGCTTTTAATCTCTTAGATTTCTATTTGATAAGAAATTCCCCATGGACATTCATTCGAAACTAAGGAGTCTCCCCTTAAGCGCAAAAATATTTTTTCAAATTTTTATTTGTTACTTTTAAATCACTTATTCCAGTTATTTTGAGCATTTTGATACGTCAGCTGTGCCAATCCGATGGCATTTAGGCATTTCAGAGCTTCCTAAACTTGGCACTATAATTCCTGGAAAGTTACATATTTATCAGTATTTTTTGTTCTTTTTTCCTCTTCTTAGAATCAAAATTAAGTTGGTATATGTGTTGTAAATGTACTTTTGAGTACTTTACCTACATAGTATTCAGGGTACAGAAAAATCATTTATTCCTGGTCTCAAAATATAAAGAACCTGCTTCAGAACTTATCTAGAGTAGTCTCCCTTAGCCTACATAGCAACAACGTCATGATGCATAGCAACAACTTCACCCTTGCCTAGCAACGCCAGTATAGCATGTGACATAGTGCAGAATTTTTGTCAAACATTGAGGCAATCTATACCAGACATGACAAAGTCGACAAGGTCATATTTTCCCAAAAACTTGCATCATGCGTTCGGGCGCGCGTAAGGCTTGAACTGACGCATATAAAAAAAAAAGTGTATCCGAGAAGCAGTTTGTCGAAAAGGGCAGGGCAGCAATAAACAATATACTGCCCTGCTTTAGCAACATTCATGCCCAGTGCAGAATATATTCAACAGTGTGTTATGCCCATCTTGCCAGCTATTCCACCAACTTTTTGCCATATGGCAAACACATAAATATTTCAAAGGAAGACCATAAAAACATCAAACGGGTACTTGATACAGTATTTTCAGGAGAAATGTTGGGTCGCATTTCCAAACTCTACACAACAAACAGGTGTGAACATTTAAACAGTCGAGTGTTTACGTATGCACCAAAAAACATGGAACAGGCAAGTCTGCCCAATTGTTAGCTAAAAAGGCTGGATTGAAATATGCGATGGCAGACCCTTTCACAATGCACATGACTCAACGCGATCGGTTGAGTAAGTATCGCACACAGCTGTCGGAAACAGTCCAATACAAGCACAACCGTTATATATCCCGCAAACGACGAAGTAACAGGAAACTTTTAAACACTAATTTTTATGAAACTGTAACATCTAACAATCATGAACATAACTATGGAATAAATCCAAATATGTAAAATTTAAACATGCCTTTGTTTTAACATATCAACATAATAATTACCCATTCTCATAGAAGGCACGGCCTATAGCCACGGTGACCATTACAAATGCCTTCATTTTTACAAACTGACCGCTGATTATTTACTAAACAAGTTTCCAAACTTAAATGCTTAAAATTAATGCAAAGTTTTTGGTGACACCTATGTGACACATGCAGATGGCTGGGTAACAGTTCACATTCTGATGATATGTAGAACATCAGCCTATGAACAGTTACCCATTTTCGGTGACCACGAAAAGTAACGCGGATAACACCATAGCCATCTTGGTTTTTGCTGCCACCCCAAATATGACATGAATCGGTGATTACGAAGTTTTTTAATTTAAACTCGAAATTGAATATTTCCATTTCAGTTAAAATTGTAGAGAAAATAATAGACATAACGGTCACTGCAGCTATGGTTATGCAGACTGCAAATTAAAAATAAAGTAAAAAATGAAATGGTATGCACAAAAACATCCAGATAGTTTTAGTGCAGTATGAACTGAAAAGTAGGTAGCATACCAGACATGGCTCAAACCTACACTACCAGACTTATTATACCAGACCTTAACTAAGAACTTACTTACACTATCATATCACAACTTTAAATAGTTACGACTCAGATCAGACCAACGATATTTTGTATGCTGGAGGCACACCCAATATTTAAGGTCTGACATGAGTCTGATATAAAAGGTCTGATAGTGTGGGTCTGACATGGGTCTCATATTGTAGGTCTGATATCAGTCTGATATTGTATAGGCAATATAATTATGCACATTGAATGTCAGACAGACTCATTCCAGATCTATCCAAAATATCAAACTCCATTCAGACTTTCACTATTTGATGCATGTCAGACAGACCTACACTTTCAGACTCATGGCAGACCTACAATTACATAAAACTTACTCTATCACTCATAGTTATAAGACTTACAGTATCAGAGTGTCTGACCTAGAGCATACCAGTGAGATGCAGACCTATATGTACACAATAATAGTTTTTGTGTCTGATATTGTAGGTCTGATATGGGTCTGAAATTTTTGGCTGATATGAGTCTGATATGCATCAGATATTGTAGGGCTGATATTCAAGAGTCTAAATATTGTAAGTCTGATGCGTGTCTAATACTGTTATTCCAGTAAGTCTGATTTTGCATGTCTGATCAGAGTTGGTCATAGCAGAGTGCAATTTATTGTTGGGTCTGATAGTTCAAGGTATCTTATATGGAAACCTATTCTCCTACATTAATGCCTACTTAAATGAACAGTTATATACAATTTACAGGCTCCAATTATAGTTTCTACAAAAATAAATTGAAAAATGTGTGCAAATTCACATTCGGTCATTGGAAAATAACAAAACTCAGATGGTCTATTTTTACCAGCAAGTGTTACTTCGCTTGGCAATATGTGTCGATATCTCAAAATGGAAAATGTCGCAATATTTTGATGATTTCTGAGCAATTTTGTGTTGAAAATATCAAAACGCACTACAACCTGTGTTCTAAACCTGAAATTGTGTATAATCGGTACTATGCATATTTTCCTTAAGGTCGGAATCTACAGTTTTCTTTGAAATTCAGACTAGTTTCAGACATGTACACTAATTACGCTAAATAACTTGAATTCTATTGTTCAAAAATAACAAACATGCATAGTTCCTGAAAGATTATAAAATTTCCTCTCAAAATATAGCAAATACATGCTAGAAAGCATCAAAATCGGTTTCTCTACCTACAAATATAACTTCATTTACCCCACCCACTCAGCACTCAAAAAAGTGAAAACATGACATTTATAGACAAACGACAGCATATACCTGTCCCTTATTTGAGATATAACACATCCATAATTGAATGACAAACACTCCAAATTGTCATAAAAATGCTATTTCTACATACCTTAACCGGCTTTTTTTTCCGTAATCTGATGTCGACTCAAGAATTGACAGGAAGTGATAAAAAAAGCTATCATTTACAACATAGCCACCAGTTACGATTTTCTGTTTACAGGCTACATACGGGTCATAGTACAAAAAGTGTATTTATATCAAAATTAACTATTATGTCATACTAAGTCAAAAACACCGCATTTGTGGATTTCTTTTTTATTGTCTAGCCTGTACATGGCTTTTAATCTCTTAGATTTCTATTTGATAAGAAATTCCCCATGGACATTCATTCGAAACTAAGGAGTCTCCCCTTAAGCGCAAAAATATTTTTTCAAATTTTTATTTGTTACTTTTAAATCACTTATTCCAGTTATTTCGAGCATTTTGATACGTCAGCTGTGCCAATCCGATGGCATTTAGGCATTTCAGAGCTTCCTAAACTTGGCACTATAATTCCTGGAAAGTTACATATTTATCAGTATTTTTTGTTCTTTTTTCCTCTTCTTAGAATCAAAATTAAGTTGGTATATGTGTTGTAAATGTACTTTTGAGTACTTTACCTACATAGTATTCAGGGTACAGAAAAATCATTTATTCCTGGTCTCAAAATATAAAGAACCTGCTTCAGAACTTATCTAGAGTAGTCTCCCTTAGCCTACATAGCAACAACGTCATGATGCATAGCAACAACTTCACCCTTGCCTAGCAACGCCAGTATAGCATGTGACATAGTGCAGAATTTTTGTCAAACATTGAGGCAATCTATACCAGACATGACAAAGTCGACAAGGTCATATTTTCCCAAAAACTTGCATCATGCGTTCGGGCGCGCGTAAGGCTTGAACTGACGCATATAAAAAAAAAAGTGTATCCGAGAAGCAGTTTGTCGAAAAGGGCAGGGCAGCAATAAACAATATACTGCCCTGCTTTAGCAACATTCATGCCCAGTGCAGAATATATTCAACAGTGTGTTATGCCCATCTTGCCAGCTATTCCACCAACTTTTTGCCATATGGCAAACACATAAATATTTCAAAGGAAGACCATAAAAACATCAAACGGGTACTTGATACAGTATTTTCAGGAGAAATGTTGGGTCGCATTTCCAAACTCTACACAACAAACAGGTGTGAACATTTAAACAGTCGAGTGTTTACGTATGCACCAAAAAACATGGAACAGGCAAGTCTGCCCAATTGTTAGCTAAAAAGGCTGGATTGAAATATGCGATGGCAGACCCTTTCACAATGCACATGACTCAACGCGATCGGTTGAGTAAGTATCGCACACAGCTGTCGGAAACAGTCCAATACAAGCACAACCGTTATATATCCCGCAAACGACGAAGTAACAGGAAACTTTTAAACACTAATTTTTATGAAACTGTAACATCTAACAATCATGAACATAACTATGGAATAAATCCAAATATGTAAAATTTAAACATGCCTTTGTTTTAACATATCAACATAATAATTACCCATTCTCATAGAAGGCACGGCCTATAGCCACGGTGACCATTACAAATGCCTTCATTTTTACAAACTGACCGCTGATTATTTACTAAACAAGTTTCCAAACTTAAATGCTTAAAATTAATGCAAAGTTTTTGGTGACACCTATGTGACACATGCAGATGGCTGGGTAACAGTTCACATTCTGATGATATGTAGAACATCAGCCTATGAACAGTTACCCATTTTCGGTGACCACGAAAAGTAACGCGGATAACACCATAGCCATCTTGGTTTTTGCTGCCACCCCAAATATGACATGAATCGGTGATTACGAAGTTTTTTAATTTAAACTCGAAATTGAATATTTCCATTTCAGTTAAAATTGTAGAGAAAATAATAGACATAACGGTCACTGCAGCTATGGTTATGCAGACTGCAAATTAAAAATAAAGTAAAAAATGAAATGGTATGCACAAAAACATCCAGATAGTTTTAGTGCAGTATGAACTGAAAAGTAGGTAGCATACCAGACATGGCTCAAACCTACACTACCAGACTTATTATACCAGACCTTAACTAAGAACTTACTTACACTATCATATCACAACTTTAAATAGTTACGACTCAGATCAGACCAACGATATTTTGTATGCTGGAGGCACACCCAATATTTAAGGTCTGACATGAGTCTGATATAAAAGGTCTGATAGTGTGGGTCTGACATGGGTCTCATATTGTAGGTCTGATATCAGTCTGATATTGTATAGGCAATATAATTATGCACATTGAATGTCAGACAGACTCATTCCAGATCTATCCAAAATATCAAACTCCATTCAGACTTTCACTATTTGATGCATGTCAGACAGACCTACACTTTCAGACTCATGGCAGACCTACAATTACATAAAACTTACTCTATCACTCATAGTTATAAGACTTACAGTATCAGAGTGTCTGACCTAGAGCATACCAGTGAGATGCAGACCTATATGTACACAATAATAGTTTTTGTGTCTGATATTGTAGGTCTGATATGGGTCTGAAATTTTTGGCTGATATGAGTCTGATATGCATCAGATATTGTAGGGCTGATATTCAAGAGTCTAAATATTGTAAGTCTGATGCGTGTCTAATACTGTTATTCCAGTAAGTCTGATTTTGCATGTCTGATCAGAGTTGGTCATAGCAGAGTGCAATTTATTGTTGGGTCTGATAGTTCAAGGTATCTTATATGGAAACCTATTCTCCTACATTAATGCCTACTTAAATGAACAGTTATATACAATTTACAGGCTCCAATTATAGTTTCTACAAAAATAAATTGAAAAATGTGTGCAAATTCACATTCGGTCATTGGAAAATAACAAAACTCAGATGGTCTATTTTTACCAGCAAGTGTTACTTCGCTTGGCAATATGTGTCGATATCTCAAAATGGAAAATGTCGCAATATTTTGATGATTTCTGAGCAATTTTGTGTTGAAAATATCAAAACGCACTACAACCTGTGTTCTAAACCTGAAATTGTGTATAATCGGTACTATGCATATTTTCCTTAAGGTCGGAATCTACAGTTTTCTTTGAAATTCAGACTAGTTTCAGACATGTACACTAATTACGCTAAATAACTTGAATTCTATTGTTCAAAAATAACAAACATGCATAGTTCCTGAAAGATTATAAAATTTCCTCTCAAAATATAGCAAATACATGCTAGAAAGCATCAAAATCGGTTTCTCTACCTACAAATATAACTTCATTTACCCCACCCACTCAGCACTCAAAAAAGTGAAAACATGACATTTATAGACAAACGACAGCATATACCTGTCCCTTATTTGAGATATAACACATCCATAATTGAATGACAAACACTCCAAATTGTCATAAAAATGCTATTTCTACATACCTTAACCGGCTTTTTTTTCCGTAATCTGATGTCGACTCAAGAATTGACAGGAAGTGATAAAAAAAGCTATCATTTACAACATAGCCACCAGTTACGATTTTCTGTTTACAGGCTACATACGGGTCATAGTACAAAAAGTGTATTTATATCAAAATTAACTATTATGTCATACTAAGTCAAAAACACCGCATTTGTGGATTTCTTTTTTATTGTCTAGCCTGTACATGGCTTTTAATCTCTTAGATTTCTATTTGATAAGAAATTCCCCATGGACATTCATTCGAAACTAAGGAGTCTCCCCTTAAGCGCAAAAATATTTTTTCAAATTTTTATTTGTTACTTTTAAATCACTTATTCCAGTTATTTCGAGCATTTTGATACGTCAGCTGTGCCAATCCGATGGCATTTAGGCATTTCAGAGCTTCCTAAACTTGGCACTATAATTCCTGGAAAGTTACATATTTATCAGTATTTTTTGTTCTTTTTTCCTCTTCTTAGAATCAAAATTAAGTTGGTATATGTGTTGTAAATGTACTTTTGAGTACTTTACCTACATAGTATTCAGGGTACAGAAAAATCATTTATTCCTGGTCTCAAAATATAAAGAACCTGCTTCAGAACTTATCTAGAGTAGTCTCCCTTAGCCTACATAGCAACAACGTCATGATGCATAGCAACAACTTCACCCTTGCCTAGCAACGCCAGTATAGCATGTGACATAGTGCAGATTTTTTGTCAAACATTGAGGCAATCTATACCAGACATGACAAAGTCGACAAGGTCATATTTTCCCAAAAACTTGCATCATGCGTTCGGGCGCGCGTAAGGCTTGAACTGACGCATATAAAAAAAAAAGTGTATCCGAGAAGCAGTTTGTCGAAAAGGGCAGGGCAGCAATAAACAATATACTGCCCTGCTTTAGCAACATTCATGCCCAGTGCAGAATATATTCAACAGTGTGTTATGCCCATCTTGCCAGCTATTCCACCAACTTTTTGCCATATGGCAAACACATAAATATTTCAAAGGAAGACCATAAAAACATCAAACGGGTACTTGATACAGTATTTTCAGGAGAAATGTTGGGTCGCATTTCCAAACTCTACACAACAAACAGGTGTGAACATTTAAACAGTCGAGTGTTTACGTATGCACCAAAAAACATGGAACAGGCAAGTCTGCCCAATTGTTAGCTAAAAAGGCTGGATTGAAATATGCGATGGCAGACCCTTTCACAATGCACATGACTCAACGCGATCGGTTGAGTAAGTATCGCACACAGCTGTCGGAAACAGTCCAATACAAGCACAACCGTTATATATCCCGCAAACGACGAAGTAACAGGAAACTTTTAAACACTAATTTTTATGAAACTGTAACATCTAACAATCATGAACATAACTATGGAATAAATCCAAATATGTAAAATTTAAACATGCCTTTGTTTTAACATATCAACATAATAATTACCCATTCTCATAGAAGGCACGGCCTATAGCCACGGTGACCATTACAAATGCCTTCATTTTTACAAACTGACCGCTGATTATTTACTAAACAAGTTTCCAAACTTAAATGCTTAAAATTAATGCAAAGTTTTTGGTGACACCTATGTGACACATGCAGATGGCTGGGTAACAGTTCACATTCTGATGATATGTAGAACATCAGCCTATGAACAGTTACCCATTTTCGGTGACCACGAAAAGTAACGCGGATAACACCATAGCCATCTTGGTTTTTGCTGCCACCCCAAATATGACATGAATCGGTGATTACGAAGTTTTTTAATTTAAACTCGAAATTGAATATTTCCATTTCAGTTAAAATTGTAGAGAAAATAATAGACATAACGGTCACTGCAGCTATGGTTATGCAGACTGCAAATTAAAAATAAAGTAAAAAATGAAATGGTATGCACAAAAACATCCAGATAGTTTTAGTGCAGTATGAACTGAAAAGTAGGTAGCATACCAGACATGGCTCAAACCTACACTACCAGACTTATTATACCAGACCTTAACTAAGAACTTACTTACACTATCATATCACAACTTTAAATAGTTACGACTCAGATCAGACCAACGATATTTTGTATGCTGGAGGCACACCCAATATTTAAGGTCTGACATGAGTCTGATATAAAAGGTCTGATAGTGTGGGTCTGACATGGGTCTCATATTGTAGGTCTGATATCAGTCTGATATTGTATAGGCAATATAATTATGCACATTGAATGTCAGACAGACTCATTCCAGATCTATCCAAAATATCAAACTCCATTCAGACTTTCACTATTTGATGCATGTCAGACAGACCTACACTTTCAGACTCATGGCAGACCTACAATTACATAAAACTTACTCTATCACTCATAGTTATAAGACTTAAAGTATCAGAGTGTCTGACCTAGAGCATACCAGTGAGATGCAGACCTATATGTACACAATAATAGTTTTTGTGTCTGATATTGTAGGTCTGATATGGGTCTGAAATTTTTGGCTGATATGAGTCTGATATGCATCAGATATTGTAGGGCTGATATTCAAGAGTCTAAATATTGTAAGTCTGATGCGTGTCTAATACTGTTATTCCAGTAAGTCTGATTTTGCATGTCTGATCAGAGTTGGTCATAGCAGAGTGCAATTTATTGTTGGGTCTGATAGTTCAAGGTATCTTATATGGAAACCTATTCTCCTACATTAATGCCTACTTAAATGAACAGTTATATACAATTTACAGGCTCCAATTATAGTTTCTACAAAAATAAATTGAAAAATGTGTGCAAATTCACATTCGGTCATTGGAAAATAACAAAACTCAGATGGTCTATTTTTACCAGCAAGTGTTACTTCGCTTGGCAATATGTGTCGATATCTCAAAATGGAAAATGTCGCAATATTTTGATGATTTCTGAGCAATTTTGTGTTGAAAATATCAAAACGCACTACAACCTGTGTTCTAAACCTGAAATTGTGTATAATCGGTACTATGCATATTTTCCTTAAGGTCGGAATCTACAGTTTTCTTTGAAATTCAGACTAGTTTCAGACATGTACACTAATTACGCTAAATAACTTGAATTCTATTGTTCAAAAATAACAAACATGCATAGTTCCTGAAAGATTATAAAATTTCCTCTCAAAATATAGCAAATACATGCTAGAAAGCATCAAAATCGGTTTCTCTACCTACAAATATAACTTCATTTACCCCACCCACTCAGCACTCAAAAAAGTGAAAACATGACATTTATAGACAAACGACAGCATATACCTGTCCCTTATTTGAGATATAACACATCCATAATTGAATGACAAACACTCCAAATTGTCATAAAAATGCTATTTCTACATACCTTAACCGGCTTTTTTTTCCGTAATCTGATGTCGACTCAAGAATTGACAGGAAGTGATAAAAAAAGCTATCATTTACAACATAGCCACCAGTTACGATTTTCTGTTTACAGGCTACATACGGGTCATAGTACAAAAAGTGTATTTATATCAAAATTAACTATTATGTCATACTAAGTCAAAAACACCGCATTTGTGGATTTCTTTTTTATTGTCTAGCCTGTACATGGCTTTTAATCTCTTAGATTTCTATTTGATAAGAAATTCCCCATGGACATTCATTCGAAACTAAGGAGTCTCCCCTTACAAATTGCCGCCGTATATAATATAAGAAAAATTGACAACATTAAAGCGAAACTATCACGTCGCAGGTGGGTGATAAACAGAATCTTACATTTGTGACTGTGTGTCACATGATCAAATATTTTAGCAAGGATATAAATAGTAACATCACTGTTGAATGGTTGTATTAAGCGTACACTGAAACAACTGCGCAGAAGCAAGTAGATGTTATGATACCGTATATTAATGTTATTCAGCGATATGATTCTATTGAATGGTGGTCAGTAAGAATGCTACATGTACAGGCGTAAAAGGAACACACGACAATCAAGTATTAAAGTAAGCACAAAAAAGTATTAATCCAGTATTATTGTGACTTTAAAATGTGTTGCCTATAATTGAATAAAAGGTTATACAATTTGGAGATGTTTATTTATCTTCTTTATTTAACCCTTAACCACCTACGTATATATAATTGACTGTTCTTTCTTTGAATTATGACCATTTCATTTATGTGACAAAGGAGTGTTTTGGGGGAATGACTGATCAGCAGCCGGACATCGTAAACCCTGAGCAGCCTGCGAGTAGGCTGATCTATCTAGGTTTAGAATGGACGCAAATGCTATTATAGTCGTGCTTAGCGGGTTAAGGGTTAAGTTTTGTTTACAAAATTCATTGGCTTAGTGTAACCAACAATTAGTAATATACAAAAACAATTTGATTTGCTTTGAACTAGTCAAATAAGTATTACTAAGATTTCTTAAATATGCAAGTTATGTAGAAAAACTAACAGGAAGCCGTGAGTTAAAAAAAATCAAGATTACCATGTCTCACTTTAATTCTAGTATGTTTCGTTGTCAGTTGTCAATATTTAAATTTGATTCTATTCCAATGACGCTGCGTTTTTATATGCATGATAAGGAGACGGGAAAGACGGGCAAATCGAAGTTTATTGGCAACTAGTGTCGTGATAACACGTACTGCCGTGATAACACGTACTGTCGAGATAACACGACATAGACGAACAGGAAGTTATATTACATTGCTAAATGCTGTGTTGAGGACACGACACATTCAACTCAATGTTATGAACTGGAAGAAAAGCGTGGCGTGCATACAAATACATATATTGCATGCCCTGCAGACATTCGTCGTTAATCTAAACTATAACAGTGTCGGATTCCTGGAAACTGAAAGAGTATTTCGCAAACGTGCATATATGTTACTTGAACACCAAAATAAGAAGTAGCAAAATTTCATTAAAGCCATAAGGAAAAACAATCAGAAGGAAATAGAAGCTATGGAACTGTGGTTAACCAGTATCTCCGTGTGTATGTTTATGGTTTTTGTGCTTTTGACAGGAGGTAAGTACAGCTTACACCAGACTTAGATATTTATTACCAAATATGGATCCGATTTTCATTATTTATTGACATTCACACTATTGTTCGTTTAGTGCTGTGTGGCGGCAGTAAAGAGTTGCCCCGACTATGAATCATTTGTGTTATTACAAACTGGGTGTTTCAGTCGGGACTGTCTTAACCATTTTTTTCAAAAATAATCTCGGAAAGGAATAGACACAATCTTGGATATTAGTATTCGGTCACGTGGGTTCAGTCACGTGGAATGAACAATGACGGCGCCCACAGAACGATCATTCTGCTCATTTGTCATATAAAAAACAATTACGCAATTAATTACAAAATATTTTTATATTCAACTATTTGACTATAAAATTATAAGACGTCTTTCAAAGGAGTATAACTTTTTAATAAAAAATATAAATATGTTTAAAATCAATCCTTTTTCTGGGTTTATTACGGTTTACACGGTACTTTGCCGGGGTAAATCACCCAAACCCATCGAATCGACAATACCTACGAGCATTATATCCGATGATCTACGGAAATGAGCGAATTTGTACGATTGTGGGTGTTTGGGATATTCGAGCCCAATATGTGAGGCTTTAAATACTACTGAAAAGGCAATCCTTTGGAAGCAACAAACACAAACAAGAGGGATAGGCAGACTCGGTTTTATTGAGTCTGTTCGTGAGAAGTAATATATGTGCAACACCGCTCACGCCCCCTAGCATCGGCTTAAAGGGAATGTAGCGACACAGCCAAACAAGCACTGTTATTGAGAGTTCTGAAAAACTTGGAAAAAGGTGAAAGAATTATCAAAATCGGATGATAAACAAAAAAGATATGACTATTTAAAGGTTGTTCTAAAACCAATATGGGAGCCGCCATTTTTAGAACTATGACGTCATAGTTCCATATTATCATATATGGAATATTATACAATTATGGACTTTTCAGCTGTTATACATGATGTGATATGCACCAAAAAAATCATTATTGACCGAGGCGATAGCCGAGGTCAATAATGATTTTTTGGTACATATCAACATCATGTATAACAGCTGAAAAGTCCATAACTGTTTTATTATATAACCCTCAATTTACAATTATATAAAACAGGTCAATATCAAAAAAACAATTATATAAAACAGGTCAATATCAAAAAAACAGGTCAATATCGCTAGATATTTTTTCTAAAAAATTACTTTTTAGCCAATGAAAACGCGTCTATTTATAGGTTATATAATAATGATAAATATCATTTAAAATGAAGAAACTCACTGCAAATGAACGATTTTTTTTACTGGTCATATAAAGCATTATTGCCATTAAGTATTACATATTTTTCATACAGTTGCTGTCATTTTCCCCCTATAAATCAGCAAATTTTCATATTTATAAATATTCCATATATGGTCATTTAGAACCGTGATGTCATAGCCCTCAAAATGGCCGCTTCCATATCCGTTCCAACAGAAACTTCAAATGATCATATCTTCTTTGTTTATTATCCGATTTTGATAATTCTTTCACCTTCGTTCATTTTTTTCAGAACTCTCAATTATAAAGATGGCTTGGCTGTGGCGCTACATTCCCTATTCTATTTTAAAGCCATACAGATTGATGACACCCAAGGAATCAATATGTAATAACAGTACTGATTTGTAGTCTTATTTATTTTATGAACTTATTTGAATCACTCTCGATGTCTTTCTGGGTAGAACCATTACCAGGGCGAGTTTTAACGGCCGCCACACAGCATTATACAAACGCTAGTGTGAATGCCAATTAATACTGAAAATGAGATTCATTGGAAGCAACAAACATAAACAAGTCAGAGAAAAAAGTAGCAGACTCGGTTTTGTTGAGTCTGTTCATGAGAAGTAATATTATAACGTGCAACACCGCTCACGCCCTCTAACAGCGGATTAAGCGGAATTAAAGTAGAAAACCGCTTAATCCAACGCCATGAGAGGTGTTGCAGATTATATAAACTCTTAAAACAGAATGAATAAAACCGAGTCTGCTATTTTTTGTTCTTGTTTGTGTGTGTTGCTTCCAATGATCGCCTTTTTTGTATTTATTACTTACTGGTTATCTGGAATATTCCAGCCCACTATTTGTGGCTTTAACGTGGAACACCGAATAAACAGGTGTTAGGGTGTGACAGGTGTTAGGGTGTGACAGGTGTTAGGGTCTGAGAGGTGTTAGGGTGTGACAGGTGTTAGGGTGTGACAGGTGTTAGGGTGTGACAGGTGTTAGGGTGTTAGGGTGTGACAGGTGTTAGGGTGTGACAGGTGTTAGGGTGTTACAGGTGTTAGGGTGTGACAGGTGTTAGGGTGTGACAGGTGTTAGGGTGTGACAGGTGTTAGGGTGTGAGAGGTGTTAGGGTGTGAGAGGTGCTAGGGTGTGACAGGTGTTAGGGTGTGACAGGTGTTGGGGTGTGACAGGTGTTGCCGCTTTAATTACGCCTCATGAACAGACTATTCAGACTGCTTCAATCTATCTCCTTTTCAGTATTTTGAGGGCTCAGCGCAAAACTGTTCTAACTACATATGAATAAAGAAGGAGATAGAATAGTTTTACGCTGAGCCCTCGATTTATTATAAATGAGAAATGCTTAAGTCAAAAACAAATAACATTCTCATCGATAATTACCCGCATTTCTTATCGGTAGCATTTGTAGTAACAGGTTACCATCCATTGCAGTTATACATTATTGGCATGTTATCTTAAGTGCCATTTTATAAAAGATGATTTGCATCGATTTTAATGAAACTTTAAGATCTCGTGTAAATATAACAGATTAGGACTTTTGTAAAGGAAAGTTGTTTTCATTCTAAGATATGCATAATATGCACCCAGAGCATTTATAATAAATACTGAAAGGTGGATCCACTGGAAACAAGGAGCACAAAGAGACTACCGGCTTAAGCGGCTTCTGCTTTTAGCTACACAGCTTGAAGTCTCTTTGTAATAGCACAGGTGTAAATCGTTTAATAGAAAACAACACCTGTCAGAATAACAGTTAGAATAACAGTTAGAATAACAAGTTAGAGTATGGCAGGGAGCTGAAATGGACATGCTACAACTCAATGAAACCATACTCTATCTATTACTTAATATACATATAACAGTGTTGACACATGTACATGTAACAAGGATAGCGATGATTGTGGCGTCATTTTATCACTGCCATTATTTTCAGTATATAGTTCAATGAACTGGCATACGAATAACAAATGCTTTAAACCAACGAAAATGTGTTATTTTAAACCAAGGTGATAGATATCGTTTTCTTTAGTGAATAAAGAAATATATTCACACCATGTTAACCTGAGCCACAAAATGTGCTGAACGATGAAAGCCATAAAATGAACCTTTCACAAACTGTAGTAGAGACGGACCGAGTTTACTGTGTTCAATTGTATTATTTTGCTAACATTATTATTCAATATTTTATTTTGTTCATAGTTTTAAATTGGAGAAAAATACAAGAATATAACAAATGTTTCTTCGCAAGATACTCCTAAAGTGGTGTTAACGTAAAGGTGCAATAATATATATATATTTTTTTATATTAAACTCACGAAGGAATAGGTTGAGCCTCTTAAAGGAGTCGTGACTCATAACAAAATAAATTACATCTCTATCCAAAACTGTTACACGTTGAAAAATTATAAAGTGATTAATGAATCCATCCAGTCTATTAAATACACGTTCGATGACAGCTTATTTATGATCGTGCATATTTATGGATTGTTAAGCAAAAACCTTAACCCTTAACTCGCTACACATATATATGGACTGTTCTTTCTTTAAAATAAGACCATTCCATTTATGTAACAAAGGGGAGTTTTGGGGGAAATGACAAATCAGCAGAAGGACATTGTAAATCCCGATCAGCCTGCGATTTACTAGAGTTAATCGCAGGCTGATTTGGGTTTACAATTGACGCAAAGGCTATTATAGTCGTGCTTAGCGGGTTAATTTATCATGTTATATGCAGAAATTGATACTTTTGTCACACAATAGTCGAATTAGTTAAAGTAGAACAGGAAATGTAGCATTATAGGACCACAGTCAACCAAAAACGCGCACAGAAACAAACAATAATTACCCAGATGAATAAAAGTCAAATACGACATTACAAACATAAACGGATAGACGATACGGCCACCGCCTTGGAACGGTCAGTGGCAAAAAAGGCCGCTGGGGATGCACCAAACCTCACTCTTACCCTATTGTCATCCCAATAAAACGAGACAGTGTCAATAAAACATATCCCCTAAAGTATGTGTTATACGTTTAGTCATGAATTAATTGAAGTAAAGTAATACTTTAACATAGTTGTAATATAATACATGTATAGAGGTATTTACTTTATGATATGCAATGAAATACTGTATTTTATCAGTGAAATAAAACTGTTATTCTACACTGTGGAATATAGAGTTTTATTTCACAGTAGCTGCCGGGACTACTTTTGTTGTTCTACCATAGTTTCCCTAAATATATGTTTGTAAAATCATAAAATAAAAAGAAAATGTGTTGTTTTATCGTGAATAATATATTTTATTTCATCTCAAAGTGAGAAAACTTTTATAGTTTCACTCATGCTTCGCATTCGTGAAAATATAAGGTTTTCTCAGTTTCTCGATGAAATAAAATATATATTCACTCCAAAACAACAAATATCCTCTATGTATATACTGGGAAGGGATTTTATCTCATAGGAGCCTTTTAATATCCATTCGCATGGCTGTGTATTAAACATGGCATGTGTTTA
Source organism: Cyrtodaria siliqua (assembly GCA_037043455.1). Taxonomy (NCBI): domain Eukaryota; kingdom Metazoa; phylum Mollusca; class Bivalvia; order Adapedonta; family Hiatellidae; genus Cyrtodaria; species Cyrtodaria siliqua. Next base: position 30,574 of record JAWPHD010014782.1, on the reverse strand, counting down.
GCATTCACATTTCTATTTGTCTTTAAACGTTTTGGTTTAGAATGTGACACTTAACTAAAATGGTAGAACCTAAATGTTAGATACTATATAAAAAAGGCAACAGTAAAAAATAGTTGAAAAAAAAGAGGAATTATAACAACTAAACAGTGGACTTACAGTGAATCTACCTTCGAAGAGACTATATTGTAATTGACGTTGACAATTTTAAATTGGAAAACTACCTTCAGACGAAAAACGTATTTAAAAATTCATAAATTATATAATTAATCTGTTAATATTTACTTTAGATAACCATGCAGAAATTATTTACCTAAGAGGCACACAACGCTGTGTCATTAATACTAAATCTTTCAATTTGTTTTTTTGTTTGTGTGTTGGCAAAATAACGCTAGCCAACACTATTTGTTTTATATTAAAATTGCAGCTCTTATTAAATTTATTTAGATCAATCTAAATTTAACAATCTCACTGAGCATGTCTAAGATCTTTCTTATCAAAGGAATGCCGATAATATACGTTTTTCTGCTGTGTGTTATGTTTTATTAAAGAAATAACCCGCCAGATTACGGCAAAATTATATTCTAAACCGTTTATCAAAACCCTATCCAGATGTTAAGGTCATATTATAATGTATATGTGCCGATTGAAAGTATAGGTTTTTGCGGGTTCTTAAAATACCCGTGATTAGATATACGTAAAATGAAATATGAGTTGGTAACTCTTAATTCGACGCTCGGGGTTGACCTGGCTTGTTAAAACCGTTTATATATTGGAAGCTCAAAAAGCGTACGTTATATATTATATACGATAGTGACGATATCGTATACCTCGACGTCAGTAACTTTAGAAACGGAGTACTTGCCTGTTGATGGCGGATGGGGATCACTCAGATTATAATACGGATGTATGCAAAAACAACAACAATGATAGTGCCAGTCTCTCCCAGTCTCAGGCCATTTTGACCTCCGTCAACTTCTAAGAAAGTAGCCTGCGATCACATGATAAACTGTCACATGACCATTAATGGCGAACAGAACTTCAACACCGTGACATCACCAACTATCGGCTGCTGATTGACACGTAAACAGTCGAAAGAAACACGACTTATTTTCTACATTTTGATATATAAAGTTAGTAATTTAATTTAAGATAGGTTATTAAGAGCTATGGGATACTGGAAAGTGCTGGTAAGCAAAATTCTGTTCTGTAACTCTATGGGAACGATTTGGGTGTTGCGTATTTTGATGTTTTGACGGCGGAGTGATATGCCAAATTCTTCCGCAATATAATTCTTAGCAATAATTACTGTATATTTAAAACATTCAAGCCGAAAAAAAAATTCTTTTGTAATTGAAGTATTTCATATAAAGTTAATTCAGAAAAATATAAGTGCAATCAAGAAATTTTGTATTTCAACCATTTTTCATAGTTTGCCAAGATTCTTGGTATTTGATGAGACGTTTACAGAGTGTGTATGCAAGGAACGACAACTCTGGATTAAGACTGTGATAGTGCTTGAAATCACGTTCGCCTAATATAGTTTTGAAAAATCTGATAAGTTGGTTTTATCATGTCACTGTATAACAGACGGATAAACACAAATGCATCTGCATTTGATTAGATACTAAATAATACGGACCGAACTATGGTAATCGTGAAGAACAAAGACATTCTCATGTCGTATATTTGTTCATCGATAGCACGGGTGACAACTGAATTATGTGAATGTGCAACAATGACCTAAGACAAAAACACATATACGCATTTATTGCATACGCATTTTATTTACAAGCTCCGTTTACTTTCAATGTAAAGGAAAGTCAATACTAAGAAGTTATTAAACGGCAATGGTGCGCCCAAACTGGATATTGGCGCACCTAGTGAGATATTGGCACGCACGAGGGCTTTAGCCCGAGTTCCAATATCTCACTAGGTGCGCCAATATCCAGTTTCGGCACACCATTGCCGTTTAATGAGTTTTTTATTGCATACATTCTACGAGGAACAAAAAGACATTTTTTATTTAAAAAATTACAAAAATTTAAAACATGCGTATTCAATAAAAAAATAAATGGTTATTACATGTTTATAGGGATATATGCACTGGTTATTTCTTGCCTAAAGTCGCGCAATATTAATTTAGGAGCGCAATATTAATACGCAAAAGAACTCGTGCATATATCCAAATACAAATCTAATAACCTGTAATTATATACGATATTTCAATTCCACTTTAAATAACTAATATGTCGTCTGGGTTTTGATACGAGGACTATGTTTTAGTGGCAAACGTGTATCTGATTTCAATATGTGTAGAATAACTATATTTACAGGTACGTATTGTAGTATTGATGTGCATATTATATATATATTATTTGTTTGTACAGATAACGCCGATGACACGAGAACTTTGATTTGGCGAGATGGTAATGTATTTTTCATTATACAAATAAGTAGTATTAAGGCTTAGACACTATATATACACTTTCGTGCAGATGTTTATCTTATAATAAAGTACTTCTTCGACGCATACTTTTGTCTAATGTTTCTTATAATAAAGTACATCTTCGACGCATACTTTTGTCTAATGTTTCTTATAATAAAGTACATCTTCGACGCATACTTTTGTCTAATGTTTCTTATAATAAAGTACATCTTCGACGAATACTTTTGTCTAATGTTTCTTATAATAAAGTACATCTTCGACGCATACTTTTGTCTAATGTTTCTTATAATAAAGTACATCTTCGACGAATACTTTTGTCTTATGTTTGCTGCAATGAGTACCGTCCTGTACGAAATTTTCCGCCTTTAAATGAGGCGCCATTCTACTGAAATTCTAGGCGATAATTATGGAGTTATTGTAATTAACTCATACTGGAAAATCCAGCCGGAATCGGGCAGGAAACCAGGCGGAAACCATGCGTCTTTTTCGCGAATTATGCAAATGAGGTAAAAATAACGTGCGCCTTTTTTTGAAATGACGGACGTCATTCTTTTGCAAAAATCCTGGCCGGAATCGAGCAGGAAACAGGCGGAAACCAGGCGTCATTATACACAAATTATGCAAATGAGATTGTGTCACTAGATAAAAAGACAGATGTCATCCAGAAAATTAGGGCATCCCTCAAAAAAGATAAAAAATCTAGTTGGGCCGAAAACTGACAAGACTTTCAAAAATTCTGATATTGCTCTTTCCCATACCAAAATGCGCTAACTGTAACATGTTGCTCACGTGAGATCTAACCTGGTTGTTGCTCACGTGCATTTTAACATGACAATTAGGTAGATCTCACGTGATATCTAACCTGGTTTTTGCTCACGTGCATTTTAACAGGCCACTTAGGTAGATCTCACGTGAGCGAGAGAGCAAGGTTAGCAAGGGTAGCGAGGTTAAAACTACCTAATTTGCATGTTAAAAAGCATTGTGCAATATGAGCAACGTTAGCAAGGTGAGCCGATGTTAGCGCGGTGAGCGATGTTAGCGAGGTGAGCCGATGTTAGCGAGGTGAGTGATGTTAGCGAGGTTAGCGAGGTGAGCGATGTTAGCGAGGTGAGCGATGATAGCGAGGTAAGTGATGTTAACGAGGTGAGCGACGTTAGCGAGGTGAGCGACGTTAGCGAGGTGAGTGATGTTAGCGAGATGAGTGATGATACTGTAAGCAAGATGAAAAATGTTTGTGAATTTCTGTTTGACAATGTGGCCTTAAGGCACACATGCCCTTCTTTAACCTTAGTTGTACTTTATTGTAAACACAAAAGGATACCACTATTATACTACATATACTCTTTCCACATGTTGAAGCAAATTGACAATATTAACTTTTTGCAATTTTTAATATATTATTCATTTAATAAATCAAAAGCATTTTTAAACATTAAACGCGATAAAGGTACTTACCGGCAATGCAGGCTTTTAAATTGGAAGAGAATTAAAATTAGCTTTGTGTCTCTTAGTGCATATTTTAATTATTAAATTCACAAACCCAGTGATAAAATGAAATCATAGGTACTAACACAAATAAGTAATCTACATATTTTTGTTGTTTCTGAAAAAAATAATTTATAATGAAAAATAACTTATATATATTTTTATACATTGTTTGTTAAGTGTCAGTGTTCTTTTCTCTGACTCTCTCATTTAGTTAACATTAACTTAACAAGTGTCTTCGGCATTCATGATTCATTTGCACTGAATCCATTATTTCATTCAACCTGAGGGCTGATCTCTAACCCTAAAAAGTAATGTATTAAACTTGTTATCATTAGATGTTTATGAATATATTACATTTTGTCAAAGTATTTGCAATTTATATATATATGTAACATATGCAATTTTTTTAATATCATGACTGTATTGTTCGCGTACTAATTTTGAGTTTTAATTATTTATAAATTATAGTTGTCACAATATGGTTATTAATTTTGGAAAGTTAGAAAGAAATGATTAAAGGATATTAAAGTTAATGGGCCGGACACGAGACAGAATATTAATGCACAAGTTGCCTAATTATTAAACGAGGCATAACTCCGCAGAAATGGTAGATAGAGTTAAGAAACTTGAGCTCTGCATGAAGATGGTTATTCATTGTGGCAAGAAGTTTGAAAGAAAAGTATTAAACGATATGAACCGGACACTAAACATAGGTGGGTGATCTGCCTCACCACGAAAAATAAACAGTAAATTAAAATTAGTAATACATCATAATGAAAAATTATGTAAACAGCAGCTGAGTTTATAATTTTTTAAATTTTAAATAAGTCATCTAGGTTACAGATCAACCGGCAAATTTAACAACAGATGTAGACGGTTTCTAAAGCTACTGGTGACGAAGTGTACATATATAACTTACGTATTTTGAGAATTCAAACTCTACAGACACAATATAACCGGCTTGAAGCGGCCAGAAAAACTCCAAAATGGAGCGTCAAATAAATAGTTACCAACTCATAATTCATTTTACACATATTCACTCACGGGTATTTTAAAAACCAGCGAATAAAACTGGTCCGTCCTGGTATAAACAGCTCCAGTCTGCAATAACGAGGGAAAAATGGCCTCGATGTGCCTCAGTGACAGTGTAGCTACGGGCCTGCTTGATACCACTTGGCCATAAGAGTCCTCCTTATTATGCTTCTTGAGTCTTCCAATAGGTAAATCAGAGAAATATCTTTACATGTACTAGCTAAGATTAATATTAAACAAAATAAAAGCTGCAAATATTATACTTACCACTCACAAGTAAAGGTCCAAGAGTTCTGTCCCTTCTCATCTGAGTAGTTACATAATAATTTTATCAATGCGATCCGTTTGTTCGTCAGTATAAATCTCACGATATGTATTGGCGATTGTTTGGCCTTTTTCAAAATCAGAGAGTTTTTATTACGGCAGTATTCGTTTTTAAAATTACTTTTTTGTGGGTTGTAATTATTCGTTTGCGCCTTCCGGTAGTCAAAAATTTAAAACATCGCCAGAATAAACGCGATTGGCCAATTCAAAATGAAAGTAATCAAATACATGAGACGCTTGCAGAGAACTATGGGTGTACGATTGCATGCGCCTATGTGATAGTACTAAATGATTGAATTGCTAAAAATCAGAAAATGGAAATGATTTCTCACGATCCTCTACGTACCAAGGCCAAGAAATCATATATTTACGTTGTGGTAAGTCATACACTTAGAAAATGTTGTTTGCAATGTTTAGCAGGAGCGTAGGCCATTTTACCGCCCCACCTCACCACCAAATCCATCCTTGAATATTCTGAGTACCATGCAATGTCGCCTTGATGAAATGGCTAAGTTCGAAATAACATTTCTGTAAAACTTCTAGGTATGGAATGACACCTCATTTAAATGAATAAGTCCGAAATGACGCCTCTGTAAAATGTAAAGTATGAATTGACGCCTCAGTGAAATTTCTAAGTCCAAATTTACGCTCGTCATCTAAAAGGACGCCTTTTGCCAGGCGGAATAAAATGGTTTTGACACCTCTTCAGAGGCGTTAAAACTTCAAAAATATTAGTCTGTTCAGTGACGCCCGTCAAATTCTAATACTCTCTACTTTCCTGGTGGATTACACCTGGTCTCCGGGTAGAATACGCCTCGATAATTCATACAGGGTGCATTTTGCGTACGTTTCAGTTTGTAACACTCTGCCTAAATGAATGTACTAAACCAAGCATATTCAACATATTGTTAGTAATTGCGGTATTTAGCATATCGTTCAAAATACTTGCTAATGTGTTAACAAGATCGTCCCAATATTTAGTTCGTAATGTAACAACGTTGGTATTGTTACAATATCTACACACATGTTACAGTTCATCACTTGTTTGTTGGTCGCAGTTTTCATCGCATTTTTCACAGTCTGTGTGCAAGTTATTGACACAAAAGCTGAACGATGAATGTCATCAACGTCAGCGTACAATGTTTAACTAGGGCGACATGCCAAACATTGGCTGGTCTTTGGTGTCTTAATACATACTGATAAAGGTCATCGCTTAACCTCATTCAGGAAAGACACTGGTCTCCTTCGTAATTGAACATTTAGGCACAAATCATGCTCTTCAAGCGGTTCTTAGATATATAATCACCCGTGACTAAACTCTCAGGAGTGGTACAGCTCGTATTTGTTAAGCATCCTTACAACACTGTGGATAAAACCAAGTGTGCGTAGAACACGTAGATTTGTTCTGGAACAGCCACCTTAAAAAGAAATTTCTCAATGTCCCTCAATTGTGTCCTATATTAAGCTTGGTATGGTCAGTGTAAGCCTATAAGCTCGTTTAGCTCAGCATTCCTGTAATCATATCGGAGCACATTAAGTAGAGTACACCCTGGGCTGATGTTAAGAAAAAAAAATTGAATTTACGTTTGACGTGGATATACTGTACCAGAGCTCGCAGCCAGTAAGTGCACGTTGTAGAACAACGATAGAGTATAATTTAGCCGGTATGAATGGGTTGAGTCCAAGGTAGTGCAATAAAAAATACACTGTCCAAATGCTTGTCGTCATCGATGTTTGAGGGATATCAGTAGTGTTATGCAATACCGAGGTGCTTGGATTCATTTACAGCACTTACTTTACTACTGGCATAATTACACTCGCAGTTATGTTTGTTTATATGTCTTTGCTGTGTACTCATAACTATTGCTGCATAGTTTGAGGGTAGCGCCATTTGTTTGCTAAAAATGTTACATAGGTTAAGCATTTCGCTTATTCCACGGTTATGTATTATTTATTATTTAATGGAGAAAGGAGAACGATATCATCTGCTCCTGTTTGTGAACTGAGCGATATATTGTCCATTGTCATGCCGTGTCCAAATGAGTCCAGGATACGCAAAAGCTGATCAATGTACACAAACGGAGACCAGATACTGTATTAAAAGGCCTAACAAGCCACAAAGGAAGTACTCAAAGACTTGGCAAAAGCACATCAAGACAAGATTAATGACGAACACCAAACGTTACCGTCATTTTAAAAGGATTTAGGTAGACGTCATCCTAGGGTGGACAATCTCACTGGTCATTGCACAAGCAAAATGGAAAGCATAGTGTCGAACTTCAAATGGGTCAACCGTTAAACATGCAGTAAAATGATACGGTCATAATCACAGTTTAATAAAGACTGTATGAAAGTGATCATGACCAATGGTATTTCGAAGTTTGTAAATCACGTCATCATAGAAATCAGGTTGTGATAGTAATTGTCGCAGATCTCTTAACTTACTTTATATTTTAAACGTAACATTGTTATAAAGGTACGTCAGTCAACCCTGAAGGTAATGTATATAAACTATCTCTACCACAGTATTGGGTTATTTATAGTTTGTCACTGGAACTGTAGTATAGTTTTAATTGTATTATTATTATTATTATTATTATTATTATTATTATTATATTTGTCATACCAGGTTGTAGGTTGACGAAATTTCTGCAGAATGTTACAAAAGTCAGTTTGACAGTAAAAAACAACTCTCCTGGTACTTGCCTAGATTATTGTGAAAGCAATATTACACATGTGACGTATATTGCTTTAGAGGTATGTGTGTGTCCTTTTTATATACATTCCTGCTTTTACCAAGGGTATTTTGTAAACTATTGCAACAATTGACATGTATTGTTTAATATTTCTGAATGATGGCCTTCAATATAAAAGATCGATCCGAAGACAAAAACAAATATTAATGATTTTCAGTTTACGCGTCCAAAATGTTTGCAAGTGGTTGAGTATAAGGTTTCTTTGCCTTTTTCAAATACGATTTAAATAATGCCTATACCAACTCTATGTCAGGAAAACAGCATGTTTTAGTGAGAATAGATCACTTTTTAAATATCGTTCGAATACAATAATTTAACAGACAAACATAAATTTGTTTTGTTTTTTTGTCAGTCAGACATTTTTTCAAAACATCACATCAACAAGGCGATTGATTTTATTGACATACCAAGTATATTTAAAGATATCCGTATTATTGATTCTATTTTAGTTTTGTAATTTGAAATCGGAAATTGAAATTTTGTAAAGCACACCTATATTAGTTCCTGTTGATAAAGCAGCTAATACTGTTGTCATTGTATGACGCCTTCGTTACGTCAATGTTTTAGCACTGGGGAGCACTAATTCGTATACTCACAACCTGACTTCTATAGTGACGTGATTTAAAACCTTCGTAAAATCCTTCGACATGATCACTTTCATACAATCAGTATTACATTTTTCAAAACGTTTATAAAGAGGTTATGATTCTATCATTTTGCAACGCACTGCATGTTTAGTGGTTGACCCATTTACAATTCGCCACTATGCTTTCCTATTTGATTGTGCGATGACCTGACAGATTGCCAACCCTATGATAACGTCTACCTAAAACATTGAAAGGACGGAACGTTTGATGTTTGTCTCCAATCTTGTCTTGTGGTGCCTTTAATGGTTTATTCTGCTGTTATTCTGGCTTCTGTAATAATAACTGTTTTTGTTTTTTTCGATACGTGTTAGGTCTGGTTTCAGCCAGGTCATTAAGTATTTGCTTTGTTGCTTTCTGTGCCTTTGTTTTTTATTCATATATACATGATCATGTATGTGCTATACTTATATGGCCTATTAATACGGCCTTGTTTCTAAGAGAATATAACCTGTCGGGGATGTCTTTATTTCCACAGTCCCGTTTTATTGGGATAACAATAGGGTAAGAGTGAGGTTTAGTGCACCCTAGAACACCTGGTTTAAACCCTGAGCGGTCTTTCTGCCACTGACCGTTTCAATGTGGTAGCCCTTTTGCTAACCCTTTTATGATTAGGATGGTCATATATCTTGTATTGTATTCTTTTTTGTAATTGTTTTTGTTTCTATGCGTGTTTTGGTTGAATGCTACATTCCCTGTTCGACTTGTATATCTACTTTGTTTTAACTGTGGTACTTGAATGCTCCATTTCCTTTTCGACTTTTATATCTTCTTGTTCTTTTTCTGAGCAGAGAACTTAAATAACTACCAATTTTCTAAATATGTACAGATAAAGCATAAGGTTATTTTAAAATATGTATTCTTAGCATATTAGTTTTATGTTATCAATTCCTAAACATTGTTTTGTGAAGAAAAAAAAACAGTTACCATGACGGTACCCTATAAAAACATAGTTAAGCCAATATTTGTCATATTCAAATCAAGTGTTATTTTCAATATTTGTTCTTTTTAGTACTTTCATTTACCACCAAACAATTATTTTCGCCTTACATGTAATTCATTTAGGTACTAATAAATATGTGCTTACAACGGCCGAAAAATCTTTGACTCAAACGTATGACCTAAACAATAAAATTACTAACGTACCAGCATATTTATTGTCACGTGGTCAGCATACTTTTAGGAGATTCTATGAAAAGTCATACCATAATCAATTTGTTCACTGTAAGAAAACGCACTTTTTGTTTTAATTTACAGATAGTCATGTAATACTACAATTCAATAGAATAAAACATATTAAGGTGGTAATCAATTATATATTGACTACGTATGTAAATCAAAATTGGACTCTAATATTGTGACCGGTATTTGACAGGATTGGTTTGTTTGATAATATATGAGTATAGATGTATATACCTACGCTATAATTGCCTAAAACACTAAAAAAACACACTGGCAAATGTGATTTTAGATGGCTCCTTATTTGTTTTGCAGGGTACTATCTGCAAATGTATTACGGAAGATACTGTTAAATTGCGCATTGAACAGGGCTGCAGTGTTTTGCAGTGTCCAGGCCATTCAGATCATTATTGTGGAAACAGTGCATCGAAAGTGTCTTCATTATACAGAATTGGTACGTTTTTTCCTCTGAATTCATAATACTGACAAACATATATTTTCTCTTCTAAATTGATAATGCTGAAAAAATTGTGGAACGCTATGGTCCACTGGTAGAGCGTTGGACCCATGATCGAAAAGTTGTGGGTCGATCCCCGCCATGACAATATGTGTTGTGTCCCAGAGGAAGACATTTTATCTGCATTTGTTTAGTACTGGTTCTAACCAGGAAGACATCGAGATTGATTAAAAAAAATAAGTTCATAAAGCTTTCGTAAAATTCGATCGAAAAGTTGTGGGTCGATCCCCGCCATGACAATATGTGTTGTGTCCCAGAGGAAGACATTTTATCTGCATTTGTTTAGTACTGGTTCTAACCAGGAAGACATCGAGATTGATTAAAAAAAATAAGTTCATAAAGCTTTCGTAAAATTCGATGTAAAATAAAGAAGTTTAAACTTATCCAAAACGTAATACTAACACAAAAATAGCACATGCCTTGTAACACAACACGTGATCCTTTCAAAACATATAACACATTGTAAATGTTTTAAATCACTGAGGTAAAACATAACCATTTGTCATATCAAGTGTATTTGAACATATCGCAACCGCACCAGGGCTCTAACCCGGGATCCTCGGACTACCGTTTCGACAGGCTCCACCTGTGAGATATATGTAAAATCCGCCTAAGAATTGGAATCACATGAATTTTTACTTTGAATTTATCTATTCAAGATCTTGCTGGGATAGCTAAATGTCACAAGGCTTAAGAAATCTGCCACCGGACCGGTTCTCGTTTTTGTATATGTTTATACGACAATAATTCTAGTCTCAATATGCGGCAATGGTTATTTTTCCAGATTACAACCAAAGCTTCAATACTGATGAACTGTGTGCATCATTTTCGGAGGAAATACATATGGAGAAGTGTGATAACATCTACAAATCCCTTTGTATCCATATTGCATGTACGACTTAATTATACTGTTATATATCTTATTTCTAAATGAATTCCACGTTTTAGATAAAGACACGGTAGGACAAATACATATTGCTTTGGCTTTTTGATAAGTGTTGCTCCTTGTATTACATTCCATGAACAAACTCAATAGAACCGAGTCAACTGTTATTCTCTCTTCTTTGTATTTGTTGCTTCCAATGGACCCACCTTGTAGTATTTATTTATACAGAACAACACATGAGCATAACTCGTCATTATCTATCTGGGCCGTTAACATCTCTGCATACACGAAACTCCTAACACAATTTCTAAAATTTCACGTAATGGCATTTTCAATCATGAATGTCATTTATTAATTTAACTCGCAAATATTGTTTACGCTAGTAACATACTATTTATCCTACACGTCATACGTTACTGTGTTTCCATATCATTCTTGCGAGTGACAGCAGGCACGTTCTTGAAATAAATCGCCATTAGCGTGTAGAAATGTTTGCAATTTCCGAACACATCTAAAAGACAACGTGTATTATATTTTCGAAAATATTGTTTACTCTTCCAATATATCTTTAAACTTGCACTACATAGTATATAACTGTGTACTGTATTTTAGCAAGTATTCCTTGCGAGAGACAAAATGAAGGATTGTGGAATTTTTCGCTGGGATTATGTGCAAAGTCTGCTGAGATTCCTTACTACACGGCTTTCCAAACTAAATATATAGAAAAGTGTCGTAGTCAAGTCCTCAACCAATGGATAGGTGCATTTGGAAGAAACGCCCCACCAGGTAAGTTTTTCAAGCATATTTTATTTAAACACATTTTAAACACATGGTTGTATTTCTATAAATACTCCTTTTTTAGCCAGAAAATAATGTTTAAAAAATATAGTATGACTATGTAGTTGTTATGAGGTTAGTCTTTTAAATGTTATAACTTTGCCACCACGTGAAGTCCATCTAAGAAAGTTAGAGAAAAAAAAGCGTTTATGTTTGCATTTTTATTAAATAGCCTCCTTTTTCTACAGGTATTCAATCATTAAAAACAAAATTTGCAGATTTTGTAGATTGACTTTTATATTACTACGCCACCAATTCATCTTATACCGTGTTGTTGGTTGATTGTGTTCTGTGAAAGCAACACTTCATGTTTGACTTTTATACGAACTTTTATAACATGAATGTAATGAAATAACATGGAACTGTATTGAATTGTTGTATAATTGCTACTCAATACAGTATTCAGGTTAAAAATACACAATTTCAAGATAAGATTGCAGGACAATTGTTGAACACTTCACTATATCACTGTATATGTACACGGTTGTAATTATACATCTATGACATTACTTATAATAATGCATAAGGTATGTAAACTCATCTTTCTTCTAGCACATGCAAGTAATTATATACTAATAAATAGTACGTTACATCTACACTGTAGTATCGCCGACTTCTACTACGACACATTCGACTTCAGCAACGCCAACGTCACGTACAGCAACCCCTACGTCACGTACAGCAACACCAACTTATCCAAGTACGACAGAAACTCGGTCAGGTAAAGTTCTAGATCTACTTAAAGGCGATGTAATGTGAACGGTATGAACATATTTGTTGGTTTGTATGGTGTTTTACGTCATTTTCAACACATGTAAAGTCATATATGACGGTCGATTTTTTTATGGTGGAGGCAGACCACCCACTTTTCCTGAGTAGAACCAGTACTGTACACCACCGTCATCCGTAAGAATCGACACTTACTCACTTACAAGTCGAGCTCCCAGTGGGATTCGAACCCGCAGTGGTGAGAGGCGAAGGTTTACAACGCAACGCCGTTAACCATTTAGCCACGGAGACGCTGTTATGAAAATATGAATTTTATCATTGTCACTTTAAAGGTTGAACTAAAGTTACTCATTATATTTATATAATCACATATATTCATTCATATCATGTGCGTTTTTTTACCCTATTTACTATCTAGATGCTTGTTCAGTAGTTGTTTCAATGTTGACTGTTAGACCATTTTCCACATCCAGCTGGCGACAATAACTTATAACTCATTACCTTTGCGATAAAAATACATACATTTCTATTGTAGATAGTGCGCCAACCCTAAGCAGTCCCCTTATTGCCTGTATAATAGGTAAGTATAGTACAGTGTTGTTTTATTTTAGTTGTATTTTGATTACTGCAATAAACAATAACTCATCAAGTTACATTTCATACAATATAACAATTTGGCGATATACCTATTACAAAGTTTTTGATTGAAATACATGACACAAACATTGATCTATCACTCATGAGTTGTGAAGCGGCAAATAGTTACAAGAGAGTAATTAAGCTTTAATACGATGATCATTTTCACTTATAATAACAACTGTCTAATGTATGGACGGGTCAATTACACAAAACGTACCGTTATCACTATTCTCATATTAATGATATACCCCCCATGATAATTCTTATAATTATGTTAAATAATATTTATGATTTCCGAGACTTTGACATGTTCGTAAAAAAAATATATCTATATTAGTTTCAGCTGTTATCGTTGTTGGCGTGGCCGTTGGGGGATACTTCGCGTGCAAGTGGTGTCTTACTAGGTAACTATCTTCATTGTGCAATGTTCATGATCACAGCATAAACCAAACAACAAACCATAATAGCAGTTTCTTAACGAGAAGAATCTATTGTAATATAATAGAATAGAATAGAACAGTTTATTTCATACAAAAGGCCATATGCCCATGAGTACACAAATGCTTATTTAACAATATACAAAATATCAATAGGTGGTGATACAGTATACATAGTACCTATTATCAAGTGATTAAGCATGGTTCAACTGAAGTGTACTTGTTATAGCAATGAAGTATTCATATACTCCTATCAAATGTAGGTATATACATAGAAATATGAACTAAATATGATTTTAGAATTTGAGTTGACGAGGAGAATCTTATGTATTATTATACAATAATTCATTAAGTATTTAAAAACTTTCAAAAACATGCAAGGCAAGGTTTCTTTCTATGCGTACATTGTTATTGTTCATGAGTTCAGTAAACTTCAGAATATTAGGATGCTTCCAGTAGTATAGTTTACCAATATTGTTATTTTTACATCCTACAGGGACTGTATGACATTCATTGATACAGTTTTTCCTTAAACACGTGTGTTTCATATACCGCGTTGAAGGTTTTGTGCTCATCGACATTTTGACCCATTTTATTAGGGTTTTCCTTAACTTTCCTCATTATCTTGTATTAGACATTGACGTCGAGTTTTGGACCTCTTTTAACAGTCCGTAAGTTTACTAATATTATTTCTGATGGATCTTTGATACGATTCTATTTCGTATCTCTAATAAATACTAATTGGCCCTTATTTCGCTTTTCACAGAATGGTATTACTCTCCATAATTTTTTTTTATGAATCTTTCAGCTAAAACTTTTAAAATAAATATTTCACCTCTTCGGTTACACTCTGCGTCATCAATATTTGCAAATTCCACAAAATAACTCTTCGTATGTACGCCTTACACCTTTAAATCTTCATTCGTCAACCTCGTTTCATGTTCCTTCTAATAATATTACTAGGATTTTTAATAATGGCTCAAAAGTTTCCGTAATTGCTCTATGATCACCTGTTTTGAGGAAATACCATATAAAGTTTCCTTTCAGAAATAATTTAGTTCATTCAAGACGTAGGGTGTTTCCCTCTATTAATAAGTGCAATGCTAAGAGGTGCAGTTGTTGCAATTATTTATCTTGCAAGTCCACCATTAAATCATCTGTTAATGGTAGATTGTTTAATGTATGTCTAGCTTCAAATATTGATTGACGTACAACTCACGTCATTTATGTTCCGACTTGAAATGCACCACAATATGTTGGACGAACAGGTCGATCCTTAAAAGTTCGATTTCGTGAACACAAATATAATTCAAGTAATCCTAAAAAGTTAAAAAATTACTTGTACCAACACTTTCGACACTCAGGTTTTCGACAGTCAGGTCATAATTTTAAAAACGTAACTGTTCAACCTGTTGATTTTTTTTTTTTTGATAATGATGCTAATAAAAGCTTCAAAATAAAAGCTAGACATATTGCAGAACTTAAGTGGATGAAAAACTTACAGACACCTTATCCACTCGGCCTTACTGACAATATTTATCAAGAAGGAAATATTTCTAAAGATCCTAATATTGACCTTTTTTCTATATGTTCTATTCGAAAGCGTAAATCTAGGTATCATGGTCTTTGGCGTAATGGTAACATCAAACGTAAATCGCGTGTAATTATTTCTGTCGCTGATTTACACACTATTTTTAAACAGTCTGGAAAGCACTCTATGCTTTCACGGCTTACCTCTTTGTCCATTTCTTCACTAAAGTTGATCGACGAGGAAGCCGACAAAATGTTCATTCTTACAGATCCTTGTATAACACTGCTTCCATAGTTCAAAGCTACACACATGTTCTCCGATCCCATATTGACAAAGAGTCTGATCACGTCAGGCATTTTCTAAAACTACTATATATTAATAAAGGTATTGATTTCATTGACATGCCTAGTATTTTTCGAGATACTCATGTAGTTGATTATATCCCAAAATATTTCAAAAATTCCGAAAGTCCTGTAATTTGTTAAGTATAAAAAGCCTAATATAAATATTATTTTCAACTACAACATAATAGTTTCTGACCTTGATATAGTACATAATACTCCTAAGGAATGTGAATGCAACAGTCAAAATGTTGCTATGCAGGTCATGTCATCACTGGTAATTTTGATATTGTTGATAAACGTATTCGGCATTTGTTTTCGAAAGGTCCTAAATATAGATTACCTTCAACTATTGATTTTAATGCCTGTCGTGTCGCTTTCTACTTGGAAAAAGTCAATTCTTAAAATTATAGATACACGTATTAACTTTTATAATGCTAACCCCTCTTTACTTCCTCCGAGACCTAGGTTTTCCTTTCGTAATTTAAAATCGGGAATTCAGGAATTTTATAATAAATTTGTTTTAGTTTCTGCAGATAAAGCAGCTAATAATGTAATTATTGTTTGACGCCTACATTACGTCAATGTTTTATCTCTGGAACTCGGCAGCACCAATTCGTATACTCCAGTTAGTTCTACTGAGGATGATGTTGTTTCTGCACATATCACTCGTTGCACTACTTTCAAGGCTGGTGTAAACGAGAAGCAAAATAAACTGCCTACTATGAACTGGATTCCTAAATTACATAAACATCCGTATAAAGCTCGCTTTATTTCGAATTCTAGTGCCTGCACCACAACACACAGCTCCAAACTTTTAACTTCTTGTCTTACAGCCGTTAAAGATCACGTTAAACTATATTGTGATAAAACTTATGAAAACTCTGGGATTAATTTATTTTGGTCTATAAAAAATTCAGGAGACGTTCTTGATAAAATTTCCTATAAAGGTCGTTTCATCAATAAGCACTTATGACTTCTCTACACTATATACAACCTTACCACATCACCTTATAAAGACAAGCTAATTTCTCTTATTCAAAAAACATTCGCTAGAGAAAATACTACATTTTTGGCATGTAATAATATTAAAGCATTTTTTACTAACGGCAGTTTAGACAATTATACTATGTGGACTTGCTATGAAGTTTGTGAAGCACTCATCTTCCTATTAGATAATATTTTCATCAGGTATGGAACCACCGATTATAGACAAATTGTTGGTATCCTATGGGTACGAACTGTGCACCACTTGTCGCAGATTTGTTTTTATTTTGCTATGAAAGAGATTTCAAGTTGAGTCTTTCACCAGATACCCAGGCAGATGTTATTGAAGCTTTTAATGACACCTCTCGGTATCTGGATGACATATTGAACATTGGCAACCCTTTCTTTCTAACTGGTTAATAATATTTATCCTAAAGAACTTCAGCTTAATAAAGCTAATATATCTGATACTAACGCTTCTTTTCTTGATTTAGATCTCTCGATTGAAAATGGTAAAATAATTAGCAAAATCTATGACAAGAGAGATGATTTTAATTTTGACATTGTTAATTACCCCCACTTGGATGGGGATGTTCCCCGAGCAACTTCTTATGTGGTGTATGTGAGGACTTTAATATTCGTATTCTTTGTATAACTAAAGAGCTACTCAATAAGGGTTACCGTTACCATAAACTTCGTTAAACTTTTGCAAAATTTTATTATCGTAACCCTGATCTTCTTTCCAAATATAAAAGTAATTTAAGGACTCTTCTGCGACAAGGACTATCACAACCTGACTTCTGTAGTGATGGGATTTATAAACTTCGTAAGATTCTTGGTCATGATCACTTTCATACTGTCTTTGTTAAACTTGTTAAAAAGTTTATCAAAAGAGGTTATGACCCTATCATTTTGCAACGTACTGCATGCTTGGTTGTGGACCCTTTTACAGTTCGCCATTATGCTTTCCTCTTTAATTGTACGATGACCGGACAGGCTGTGGATCCTATGATGACGCCTACCTAAAGCCCATTGAGACGGTGGCGTTTGATGTTTGTCTATGATCTTTCTTGTCGTGCCCTTAATGGTTTATTCTCTTGTTGCTCTGGCTTCTGCCAAGTCAATGAGTACCTTCATTGTGGCTTTCTATGCTATTTTTTTTTGTATTATATTTACAAGAGCATATTTGTGTTTTACTTATATTGCCTATTGATGCTGCCTTGTTGGTTAGAGATTATATCATGGCGTGGATTTCTTTATTTACACTGTCCTGTTTTAATGGGATGACAGTAGGGTAAGTGTGAGGTTTGGTGCACCCTAGAACCGGTTAAACCTTCAGTGGCCTACTTTGCCACTAACCGTTCCAAGGTAGCCCTATTGTCAACCCTTTTGTGTTTGTGATGTCGTTTGCTTTTATTATTACTTTTGCCTTCTTGTTTGTCTGTTTGCGTGTTTGTTTCTGTTTTTTGTGGTTGACTGTCCTCCTTGAATGCTACTTTCCCTGTCCGATCTTTTTATATTTCTTGATATATTTTAAATGCAGTTCTTTGTACATTGTACATTCAAACAAGAAATGGAATTCATCCTCGAGATTTTTACATAACTGACATTTACGTTCATGTAGTGGTAGTTTTTGTGGTTTGTACCATCTCCCCGTCTCCACTTGAAAGCGAAATTCTGAAAACAATACGTATGTCCTAGCACAGGTTGAGTTCACTAATTCTTCATTCCAACTTTGAATAAATGTATACTTTAATAGTTGTTTAAAAATTGACATAAAACCTATTTTATTTCCAACGCCATGGAATAACCAGACATGATTAAAACCAAGTTTATCAAAAATATATTTAACTTGACTTGCCCAATTTAATTTGTTAGGATATTTTGCCATATCATCTAACATCATATTTCACACAATGGTTATGTATACTGACGAGATAAAGAAACGCCTCATCGGGAATTTCCGCTATATATTGTATATACCGCACACTTAATGCCACATAATATTCCAAAGAAATCCCAAGATGTTTTGTAAAACAAAGTTGCAGTTGGTTAGAGAAAGGACACAACTGTGATGTTGTAGACTCTTTAATCACAGTACACTTTATAACAAGAAATTCATAAACATTGAAGTTCCTCTTTGAAAAAGTGACTATTTTAGATCTGTATTTAACGTAAAGAGTTTGCAGAAATTTGCATCCTAAGTTTGCTCACATGCTTGAGCCAAACATATACTCTGCCAATAATAAAACTTTGAAGAAATACTATTTGCTGTGTTTTGTGCTGTTTTAGTATTTTTTCCGAAAAGAAAGGTCTTAAGTAGCCATGTACCATTCAATTAACAGCAGCATAGTGTACATACAATATATAGCGGATATTCCCGATGAGGCGTTTCTTTATCTCGTCAGTATACTTTGTATCATTGCTCTCAACAATCTTAAACCAAAAGTTTATAATTCTATAATTAATGAGTGACTGTCTTTCTTGTTCACCATAAATAAAGTTATTCTGCGTCTGTATTTTTACACCCAATAACTTTTTACAAAATGATAAATGTGTTCTCTCTATTTCATCTGCTTTCGCAAACCACCATACCTCACATCCATAGTTCAATATAGGCAATATCAATTTATCAAATAGACTCAACATGTGAGATACTGACACAATTTTAAATGTATAAGTATTATTCTTTAACTGGAATATGGCTTTTAATGCTTGCCCACTTAATGTGTTAAATGTTTTTACAAACGACCCTCCGGTAGAAAACACAACACCTAGATACACAAATGTGTTAACAATATCAATAGCAACTTATTTAAATTAATAGAACAGTGTTTGCAACATTTGTTATACAATACAAGTATATATAACTGCCGAACAGGAAATGTAGCATTCAAGGCCAACTGTCGATCAAAGACACGTATAGAAACAAACAATACTTACAAGGATGAATAAAAGGCAATGTATATGTCGTGAAAAAAAATAATTGTTGTCCGTCGTCTGTCGTCGTCCGTCGTCGTCCGTCACACTTTAACCTGCAACATAACCTTGGCCGTTGCTTGAAAAGTATTTGACATATGAAACTTCACACACATCTTAACCTAAAGAATTCTGTTCCACATGTCCAATAACTCTGACTTTTATTTTGACAGAGTTATGCCCCATTTCATAAAGCTTTAACCTGCAACCTAACCAAGCTCATAACTGGCAATAACGTAACAAATATTTCACCTGTGTTCATGCAACTTCACATACATATTCATCTTACTACACAGAATAGTGTTACCCACGACCCACGAAAAAGCTCATAACTGGCCATAACTTGTAAAGTATGTGACCTATGTTCATGAAACTTTACACACATATTCGTCTAAACTGAGAAGGAATTCTGTTCCAAATGTCCAATAACTCTGACTTTCATTTTGACAGAGTTATGCCCCACTTCATAAAGCTTTAACCTGCAACCTAACCTAGATCATAAATTGATAAAATATTGACCTATGGTCATGAAACTTCCTAATCAATTATTCAGTGCCCCTTTTCATCACTTTAACACTTTAAAAACAAAAATGCTCCATCATTCATGAAGGATTGTACCCCGTGTCTTCAAACTTTATAGTTAGATTGAACTTGGTGAAATTAGCACACGGCAGGCGACACAACTGTTGCACACCCTTCTAGTTTACTTTCTTATATCTATTTTCACATAATCTATTGAAAGTAAAAGAAGTTTATATTGATGATTTGCACGTTTTCATTGAAAGATATACCTATATTGATCTATTTGCTCTTAATCTATTTGCGATCAGAGTTGTTGCGAAGAATGCAGATGTCAGTGTTGTGCAATCTTCCTCCACGAATGTCGGCATTAATCCTACTCCTAATACAGAATTAACGACACCTCAAACACATAACCAAAATGGTTATTCAAACGACAGCGAAACAGCAGTTCTCGGACAAACTTTTTTAAACACTGAAATTTACAGCTTTCCAAGTCGTCCAACTCTTGATTCAGTTGTTCATAGAAAGGCAAACGTAGTTAATGACCAAGCATATGTTACCACACCTGATCAAGGAAACAATCATCTGCTGGATGGTGTAAGTTCCATTCAATGTCCTCTCAACCTGCCACCTATGAATACCCAGGAATCTGTGGAGAGGCCGCGTAAGCATAAAAAGAAAAAACACAAACGTCGTAAAGACGATAGTAACGACCTGGAAGCCATGGTTTTCTCCGGCGATCAATCAGTGTTTGACACTGAGGAGAACCGCACTAAGCACAGAAAGAAGCATAAGAAACATAAACACAAAAGGCAAGACACAAATGAAATCGGAAATTTGACTGATACGATCAAAGAAAGCGCAAATATATGTGATTAACGTTTAAACATTATGTAACGAAGGTTGTTTTGGTAAAAACTAATGTTTGAGAGAAGTATTAATTTTAAAGGGACGCATGGCAATCTTGATTTGTTTACAAACTCGCGGCGTCCATTAGTTGTTCTACATAACTTGCATTTGTTTAATCATTAATTTTAAGTATAAGAATACTATAAACCAAATTATTGTTTGTTTAAATCTTGTTTTACGTCATTTAAGCACATATAGACTATTTATGAAGGTCGATTTTTTGTGGTAGATGTGACCATCTTGGGTAGAACCAGTACTTTATATCTCCCGCCATCAGTAAGAATCGAAGTAAAGTTATTCTGGATAGATAAATCGAAACGTTAATTTCAACGCTTAATAAATACTTCAAGATTGAAATGTGTCCCTTTAAAGTTCTATTAGTGTATATGTATATATACAGCTACATTATTTATTTATTTGTTTGACAATGCTGGTGTTGTTGTAATTTGTACTCATTTTTCATGTGATACTAGTGTTGTTGTATTTTTATTTCTTTTCCATGCATAATGTTAGTGTTGTTGTATTTTTATTTCTTTTCCATGCATAATGCTAGTGTTGTTGTATTTTTATTTCTTTTCCATGCATAATGCTAGTGTTGCTGTACTTTTTTTTATTTATTTTTCATGTATGATACTAGTGTTGTTGTAATTTTTATTTATTTTCCATGTATGATACTATTGTTGTTGTAATTTTTACTTATTTTACTAGTGTTGTTGTAATTTTATTTCTTTTCCATGCATAATGCTAGTGTTGCTGTACTTTTTTAAATTTATTTTTCATGTATGATACTAGTGTTGTTGTAATTTGTATTTATTTTCCATGTATGATACTATTGTTGTTGTAATTTTTACTTATTTTTCATGTATGATACTAGTGTTGTTGTATTTGTATTTATTTTCCATGCATAATGCTAGTGTTGTATTTTTATTTCTTTTCCATGCATAATGCTAGTGTTGTTGTATTTTTATTTCTTTTCCATGCATAATGCTAGTGTTGCTGTTTGTTTTTTTATTTATTTTTCATGTATGATACTAGTGTTGTTGTAATTTGTATTTATTTTCCATGTATGATACTATTGTTGTTGTAATTTTTACATGCATAATGCTAGTGTTGTTGTAATTTTTATTTATTTTTCATGTATGATACTAGTGTTGTTGTAATTTGTATTTATTTTCCATGTATAATACTATTGTTGTTGTAATTTTTACATGCATAATGCTAGTGCTGTTGTAATTTTTATTTATTTTTAATGTATGATACTTGAGTTTTTGTATTTTATTTTCATGTATAATGTTGGTGTTGTTGTATTTTTTATTTATTTTCCATGCATAATGCTACTGTTGTTGTATTTTTTATTTATTTTCCATGCATAATGCTGGTGTTATTTTAATTTATATTAATTTTCAATGCATAATACTAGTGTTTATTTATTTTCCAAGTATAATACTTGAGTTTTTGTATCTAATTTTCATGTATAGTGCTGATGTTGTTGTATTTTTTATTATTTTATATGTATAATAATGTTGTTGTAATTTTTATTTATTTTCCATGTATGATACTTGAGTTTTTATATTTTATTTTCATGTATAATGCTGGTGATGTTGTATTTTTCATTATTTCTATGTATAAAGCTGGTGTTGTAATTTTTATCTACTTTCCGTGTATAAAGCTAAAGTTGTTGTAATTTGTATTTATTTTCCGTGTATAATGCTGGTGTTGTTGTAATTTGTATTTATTTTCCATTTATAATACTATTGTTGTTATACATTTCTTTATTTGCCTTACATAATGCTAGTGTTGTTGTACTTTTTTCCCATATTTAATGTTGTTAGTTATGTGAGGTAGTAATGGGAGATCCAGCTAATATACCAGATTGTCTGACATCTCTCTCCTCTCTCTCCCCCTCCCTCTCCCCCTCTTTCTCTCCTCCCTCTCTCTCTCTCTCCCTCCCCCTCTCCCTCCCCTCCCCCTCTCCCTCCCCCTCTCCCTCTCCCTCCCCCTCTCCCTCTCCCTCTCCCTCTCCGTCTCCGTCTCCCTCTCTCGATAACATAGCCACCATTGATTGCATCGACTCTATTGCTGGGTTTGCTGGTCCTTCATCAGATTGATCAATCCCTGGTTAACATCGGTATCATTGCCTCTGCTTGAGTGCAGCTCAATCCCTCCATCGGGTTAACATCGGTATCATTGCCTCTGCTTGAGTGATGGATCAATCCCTCCATCGGGTTAACATCGGTATCATTGCCTCAGCTTGAGTGATGGATCAATCCCTCCATCGGGTTAACATCGGTATCATTGCCTCTGCTTGAGTGATGGATCAATCCCTCCATCGGGTTAACATCGGTATCATTGCCTCAGCTTGAGTGATGGCTCAATCCCTCCATCGGGTTAACATCGGTATCATTGCCTCAGCTTGAGTGATGGATCAATCCCTCCATCGGGTTAACATCGGTATCATTGCCTCAGCTTGAGTGATGGATCAATCCTTCCATCGGGTTAACATCGGTATCATTGCCTCTGCTTGAGTGATGGATCAATCCCTCCATCGGGTTAACATCGGTATCATTGCCTCAGCTTGAGTGATGGCTCAATCCCTCCATCGGGTTAACATCGGTATCATTGCCTCAGCTTGAGTGATGGATCAATCCCTCCATCGGGTTAACATCGGTATCATTGCCTCTGCTTGAGTGATCATTGCCTCTGCTTGAGTGATGGATCAATCCCTCCATCGGGTTAACATCGGTATCATTGCCTCAGCTTGAGTGATGGATCAATCCCTCCATCAGGTTAACATCGGTATCATTGCCTCTGCTTGAGTGCAGCTAAGCACAGAGCGTCTTGATGACACTCTCCACTTTTCAGAACCCATCCGTTAGTATATCTTCGACTGTTCTGTTAGTGACTCAGATTCCAGCTATCGGTGGCAGTTTCTTTACTTGGGAAGAATTTATCTAACCAACCGTCCTAGTACTCTACCAGCTGATCTATCGAGGACACAGGGTTGTCATCGACTTTTTACAGAAAACTAGTACCAGATTACATACACCCTACCAGATTGTAATTCGTCATTGAATTTCTAAGTATGCAGGAGAACCATTGCTAGTGTTACTCGGTCTCGATCCCGAACGAGTCTAACCAGGGACTCGAACTCATGGTCACTTGCGCTTTACCAACTGAGCTATCGAGGAACAGGGACTCGAACTCATGGTCACTAGCGCTTTACCAACTGATCTATCGACGAACAGGGACTCGCACTCATGGTCACTAGCGCTTTACCAACTGAGCTATCGAGGATACCCGGTTGGTAACATATACATGCATCCGGTTGCATATAAGTACTTTATTGCACCTCGCATAAAATCCTAGGAATTTCATTGGATTAGAGCGGTCACACGGTGACCCTCTATTATTATATAGTGGGTAAAAGATTTCATAGAGGGGTGGGTTAATTACCGAAATATTTCAAAAGCATTTCCTACCTTACCAGTCCTTCGGATGAGACTTAAAACCTAGGTCTGCTCGCTAAAATGCTTAGTGCAATACAGCGAGGATAAATAAATGCTTATACGCACGCATAGAGGGTCACTAAAACAATACGGACTACAATTCCGAGTCATCTTTGAGTGTCTCTAAAATAGTTCTTTAAAAAAAGTTAGGTTTTATCATCCGTTCGGATATAGGAATAGGTGTTATAGGCCAAAAGGCTATAATGGAGGCCTATGGGAAATGCAATAGTGGTATATGACCATTACGTTGAATCATTGAATACATTTTACATGACCAAAACATTAAGGCATGTGCTAAACATTTTCAGCCAAGGGAAACAACGTGTACACGTCAATCAATTTAAATTTGCGAACAGTTATTTCCCTTTAAATTATGAACGTGAAAGTGTGGTAAATTATACCCGATGGTAGATATAACATTTTTCTTTTTTTTTTGTGTATTCAAATTCCATGGTATATTTATGTTTCAATTAATAACTACACAAGATTTCATCATCCCAAATATGGGTTATTCGGTATAAAACTGAATATGACGATAATTAACTACTGCATTCAGCTGACGACCTGCCCAATTCATTCTATATTTAGTAACGGTAACGTGACACTTGTTACCGAGCATAGAAACAATGTTTACGGCAAAGGGGTAAACCTCTCTATCGGCAAACATATTTATGAGATGTAGATATATATATTAAAGAACCGACATAAATAAGTACTGATAAAGGTGATCCTTTGAGAGCAACTAACACAATTAAGAGAATAAAGCAGCAGTCTCGGTTTTATTGAGTCTGTTCATGAGAAGTAATGAAAGAAGCAACACTTCTGAAGGCCCCCTAGCACCGGCTTAAGCAGTATTCTACTTCAATGCCACCTATATTGGGCTCGTTGGTCCCAAAGGACCAGTAAAAAATAACACTACTGATTCGTAGCACGGGGAGACTTTTTACAGCCGCCACACTGCACTAAACGAACGCTAGTGTGAATGTTAATAAGTACTGATAAAGGTGATCCTTTGAGAGCAACTAACACAATTAAGAGAATAAAGCAGCAGTCTCGACAACAATAAAAATGACAATATCTGGTATTCAGTCAGTATAGAGAATATCATGTAAGTGCCTGATAACATCCAGTTTATCAGGTGAGTCTGAGAAACAAATGAAGTCCGAGGCTTTGCCGAGGGCTTCATTTTTTTCGTGCCGAACCTGATAAACTGGATACCATGTAAGGGATGGGAACGTAACTGCCGATATAAGGTTTTATATCTCAGGCACCCTGTTTCTCGGCAGATTTATGCAGATCAACATGATAAATAGGGGGACTCAGCTATTGCCTCGCCCCCTATACATCTTACTAACCCCACATATTTCTGTAGCGGGTCAGTAACAACCCCAATAACTAATAATGTTCATGTGTAATTACGCGTGTACTTTAATTGTCGGCGGTTGTAACAAAACCAGTGCATATTTACTTAGAGTTTTTAACTGTGTTTGTCGGGTCCTGAATTCCCCTGATTTTTCATAGGATTATTTGTAGATTTTTGCTAAGCGCATCACTTTTAATCGATGCGTATATCTAATAAACTATATTTTACTAGATTCATTCTATTGATTATTGATAAAGAATAAGTTGTTTTGGCGTTTATTTCATCAAAATCCATCAACTAATAAGAAAGTTATGATTTTACAAGCTGTGTATTATGAGTAAATTTGCCAGTATTTACCAGTGCGGGCCTAATGAATGTATAGAACAAAATTACGACACTATGTGCAGAAATCGTGAACGCTCGGCCAATCCCCTCATTCTTCGGGATTCCGAAGCAGTGTACGAGATGTTGCGAATGTACGTGCAGTCCGAATAACATGACATCGTGTCGAAATTGTAAGAACTTGTCACAGGATCGCAAGCCATTATACAGAGTAGCTAGTGACCAATACCATAACGGCAAGGGGGTAAGTCAAATCTATTTTATTTGTTGTAAATTATTGTCATATTTAAATTGTTCTGAAGTAAATATTTGCCGGTAAAAGCCATAGACAGTTAGCAGGATATTGTCTTTAATTCTTGTACATTTTTAAACGTCAGAATATTTTAGCAAATGATTGTCTGATAAGATTATTGGGGCATATATTTACATTATTGATAATGCCAGTTGTCATGTAGATAGTAAATGGAATACGGGATTCAGATTGTATGTACTTTTCTACGGAGATTTCTAACTGTCATTACGTTATTGCATAAACGGTTATTGTTTATTGTACAGTATAAATCTCTCTGAGGTTGGTTTTCATATTGTCCTTATTATTCAATCACTCTGAGGTCGCTGTACCATTATAGCCTATAATGTGTTAACGGGATGTAAAACCAATTATTCATTCAGTCTATGCTTGAATTATGTTGTAAGTTTTGCGTTACATCTAGAAATGTGAGATTTCATTGTCGATAAATTACATCTGTAATTGTTTTACACGTGTTGTTAAAGTTTAGCATAATGTCTATTCCAAGAAGGTTTATAATTCGGGTTTATTCATTCTGAAAAATTAGGTATGGTGATACCTTAGCGCTATTATAAAATACATGTTGTGATAACATTGTAAGATTGGGTATATATTTTGTAGCCGTATACGCTAGGAACGTAGGTAGAGCATGTAGAGCGTATTGTCGGGAGCGTGGTCTACGGGGTCGTAGGTTGGGAACGCCGTCATAGGATGCGGGTACGACAGAATTCGCTACTTGGGCGACAGGCCAGATGGTAGCCACGGAGACGCTAGGCAAGAAAAAAAAAGGAAAGGATCGTGCATGTGGGCGTCGCGTGTGAATTTCGTCACCGGAATGATGTGTGGTACCGGGAGCAACCGCTAAGGATGGGATTGCAATATAACGCGGAAGTGAAGTATTAATGCCGGGTACTCTGTACCGGAAGGACTCGGCCAGATATAGCTTTGATAGATAAAATAGCGTGTGATATAGCATACATATATCTCAAATATTCAGTTTGATTAAAACCGAACAGTTTAATCTAACGTGTAGTGAACTTCACTTTAAACATGATTTAAAACGTTGATATTTCTACTTTGTCACTTGTATTCATTTGTATATATATTCATCTTGTTGTAAATATATGTGTACATTTATTTATTCTTGATTCTCCCTTGGTGAGTTGTCTCCACTTGGGGTATCTTGTTACAGCGGTAGCTAGCCATAAAAGGGTGTGTCTAGTGTAATTTACAAGGAGTATAACGAAATTCAGTGGTGCAGTATTATACATGAAATAAATTCAACACCACACGCTTATACTGTTTTATGCACGGTCATGCTCATGCATATTAAAATGTCCACTTAAACATTTGCTTAATGGTCTAGCATTTTTGAAAGGTTAGCTTAAAGGGAAACACAGGAACAACGTTAACAAAAACATATACACACACCTGTAAAATGAAAATGTCTACATTTGTCGGTGTGTATAAATGTTATTTCTACATATTTTATATGAACTCCGACAAGTGTATATGCAAATTGCACAAGTAACATAAACATATAATTAATGCTGAAACACGATTGATGTATGAATCTTATCAGCTGTTCAATGCAGCAGAATAGTATTAACTCATACTGTATTTGAATTTATAAATATACACATATATTTACATGTACGTGAAACTTCGACGCTACATTTTCGGGGTTTGGTCTGGCTGGTTAAAACCGTTTATATTGTGTCTATAGAGTTTGGATATATATATATCCCCATGCATCTGACAGACTGTGGAACTGAAGATAAAAATCGTCATTTTCAACCGACAAACATTCCCTCAGATTTCAACTATAATAAACGATATTGATACAACCTCGTTTATAATTTTAAATTTGCATATTCATTAGCTGGGATAATAGGCTGTGTGCATGATCTGTATTAATTTATGAAATTGATTAACGATTGGAAACACGTACGATAAAGACGAACATTGGGTATATATATATTCCACACAACTAATTTTCAATAGGCTATTCTTTTCGTTTTAAAATGTGTTTGTACAGTCCTGACTTATAAAGCATTATTGGTAGGCAATTCGTAGATTAGAGCGGGTTTTTTCATTTCGTGTCCATTTAGGGCTTGTAAGACGGATACTTTAGATTTCATGCCTGCATGGCGGACACACAGTGAGTACACGATACATTTTGATTCTCTTATCAATCCAGGACTGAGAGCACGACCGTTATTATTAGTATTATTATTTATAGAAACTAGCTTTGTTCGTACAATTACGTTGACATGAAGTAGCATATAGACAATTACATATACATGTATATGGTATGGTTTTCAAATTAAAGTGAGTTGTGTTTGACATTGTGTCCCAAAAAATCAATAAGTCGTTACATAGCTGTGCGTTAACTGTAGAGTTCAAAACTTGTCAAAAAATACTATAGATTGTAGCTAAAGGTTGCATGCTTGCCCTAGTAGGCATGCAGATAGTTTGCAGAAAGAAATCCAGTGGCTCATATCTTTCAATTTTGCAGCGAAAATGTTATCACACGAATTCAATCAAGAACATCTGTGCTGCTATGGTTTGATGAAAATCGTTTTGAAATATCACCTTCGGCACATAGAAGATGACATGCTTTCATCCTATATGATGAAAGTGACTGTGATCTGGTTTTCAGAAAACGCAGATGAATGCGATTTCCTGCCAGAAGTGTCCGAGTATGCTTCGATGTTGGTTACAGAAGAGATTCATGCCAGGTTATGAAGAACAAAACATATTCAGTTCAAAGTTTACCTATAAAATGTCTGAAAACTTAATCAATGGCCTAAACAGTGTAATCGAGAGCCCGTTATCTGTCTTGAAATTCAAAACGCTTGACACAGTAAGAAGGCTTTGTGCAGAAGACCAAGCAAAAGTTGAGATACTAGCTTTGAAATCGGTTATTATGTCATGGGTCTAGGGGAGGCTGGGTTTACTCGAAAACGTGTATTTTGCCGTTAAAAATGACACTCTTTGGCAAGGATATTCATTATTTGACACAGAAGATTCAATCCAAAAATACAGCGTCATTTTGACGGAACTTTCAAGCAAACGTAGATTTTTGACACCAGTGATAAACATGGTAGAACATTGCCTCGGATTTTTGAAGTACTCGCATCACAGAAAAGATGGAAGGTCAAGCCCATTATGAAACTGAGATATTAATTACACAGCCAAAGATGGCAGATTTGACACGTATACCTTTGAGAACGGCGACACTTCATTATGGAAGTCGATTTGATGAAGCTGTTCCTCTAGCTAACAATGTTCTTAAACATCCCGATGCAATTGCCATGTCGCCAGTACTTAGATATCTCCGCCCTTTTGTTGATGTCGGAGTATATTATTGACAATATGTTATATTATAACATAGTTGCACGTGCTTTATTGTACAGTGACACGTGCTGTTGTTTGTCGGAGGTAACGTTTTGGTATGATTGGTTGAAATAGATAAGTTGAAATGGATAAATGATTGACAACTGGCGACATGGGGAAATATTTAGATACTTGTATCATGTGATCAATTCATTTGTCTATTGGCTTAAAGACACTGATACTGACCAACAACTCTTGATCCACTTGGAGGACATAACAAAGTTACTTTCTGAAAAAGACCGACACATTGAAGAGTTAGAAGATGGCTCAAAGAAAGAAAATACCTCTTAAACATTCCAAACGCCGCGTTGAAAGAGATTTCATTTGACGTAAGCTTCATGGCTGCTGAAATGCATGCATTGCCGAAAGCGTTGCAATATGAAATGACACTTTCTGGAAAATCAGTTTTGCCGCATCTGAAAGTCCATCCGAGTATTTATGCATTGTTTATTAGGTTCTTGTGCTTTCAAGGCTTGGGGCATGGGCGGGACA
>JAWPHD010014781.1:0-59156 GCA_037043455.1 Cyrtodaria siliqua | reverse complement strand
AAAATGCCCGCTTGGGTTTTAACCTGATTCTATTCCGGTACACCAACCGTCACTTTTACCCTAGATATTGTCATCTAAAACAAAGACTGCGATGGTGTAAATAAAGATATCCTTGCAACACTATATCCTCTAACACACTAGGCAACATTAATAGGCAATATAAGTATAACACAGAGATGATCATGTTTATATGAATATACAAAGAGAGCAAACGCACCGAAAGCCACACAGCATGTACTCAATGACTTGCAGAAGTCATTAACCGGGCGACAATGGTTACGCTTTTCGCAATTATGATAGTTTAGATTTTAAATTGTACTAAAAGAGTATGAGAGTGGACTTTTGGAAACGGCCGAACACGATAAATACGAAATATTTATTATTTCGGTTTGATTGAGACTGTTCATGAACGAGCATAACTCAATATTCATAAAATCAATAGTACAGAATTTTAACCATAATGAAAATGGCATGCATATGACGTTGGACATGCTATTTTACTGCCATAATTCCATGTCTAGCGGCGTATGGTCCCAGTATCTAACACAAGTATATGCGAAATAAACAAAATGTATTGTTATATCATGGCCCTACTCATTCTGAAGCATTTTATGTGCAAACTATATTATCGGCATTGTTTTATGTAACGATAGTGAGAATGTCAAGGACATCAACAATGCCGGCAATATCGTCAACAACTGCATGATTTTATTGTAAAATTAAACCTACAAAACGTCTTTTGATTGCAATGGTTCATGTATTCAATGCATAAGTTAAGGAACAAATCACGGGCATCCAAGGACCCCGTCTTATGAAAAAACTTACGACCGTAAATAAATTTCTTACCCCATCCAACCCCTTCTCCAAGTAGCAAAAATGGGGTTGGCTGGGGTATGAAATAAAACCTTAATTTCGGCTTAAAAAGTTTGCATGATGTAAAATTAAAACATTTAACATGTAATTTTAAACAAGTTATAGCATATCTTCAGTAAACTTTAAATGTCTTTTATTGTCGAAATATCCGTTATAAAAACATGCTAATATAAGCTTTTCCATCGATGAATGTAATTAAGACGGGACGACGTAATGCCATGAAACTTTAACCTATGGTAAGACTAAAAGATTGCTAACATAAAGCTACTTAGTACATACACATCTGTATGGATTTTGTTTCCAAAACAGAGTAACTACGATGGTAAACATACTGCTAGCATATGTCAAGCAAGTAATGATCTATTCCAGATGTATTCACCATTTTCCATATTTATTGATGTTTTGCAATAATACAGTTATCTTGAGCTACGTTGTAAAATAAAGTGATTTATTACATGCCTTCATAAATATAGTAACACATTTGTTATTAAATATTTTGTATTATGAAGTCTCTCGACTCATTATCGCATTTTGGCCCTCGCACAGCGGGGCCAGAAAGCGATAATCGGATGACCCTGCCGTTTGAAAACGTTTGACGTCAGAGACTCGACATAGTTATTTAAATATTAATTGTCCATGACTTTTAAAATATGTAACCGATTTCAGTAAAGTACGACTCATTTTATTATGTATGTTATTTTTAATATTTCAACGGTTCAACTATCACAATCATTCTCTTATAAAATATGTTTTTGATCATTTTCATTGTGAAACAAACTTTCATCCGTAGATTTTACTCGCCATATGATGCTAAAGAGGATACTCTCAATATGAACAAGATCTCTTAATATTTTATAAAAAAAGTATGATAATGGACCTTTGGAAACGGCCGAGCACGACACATACGAAATATTGCAGTCTCGGTTTGATTGAGACTGTTCATGAGCGGTAGTGAAATATGCTAGCTACCGCTCACGCCCTCTAGCCCCGGGTTGAGCAGAACTCAATATTCATAAAATCAATAGTACACAATTTTAACCATCCCAAAGATGGCATGCATACGGCGGTGGACATGGAGTTATATGCTTCCCCATGTCGTACGGCGTATGGTCCCAGTATCTAATAAAATTAAATGCCCCGAAGAGCGAAATAAACATAATGGAATTTAGTTGGGAGCAGCGGTTATGAAGCCTGCGTATCACAAGTAACAGCCAAAAGACTAAATTAAAAAGCAGACAACATATCCTATAACATCAGTCCAGTCAAACACTCTATTGAATGTAGTTTATATTTAGGTAGACATGAAATAAAAAGATAAATTCATGGCTGAGCAGTGCCTTGTAATAGCCCCGACGTGAGATAATGGCACTCTGGATAAATCCACTAAAAGGCACCGCTCCGTCACGTAATAACATGTAAATAATAACCATTACATTTCCGAAAACGATGCCCTGTTTCAACTTCAGTTAAATGTGATGGATGTTGCAGTCTAAAATTCTGCAATCAAACTATAGCATCAGTGAAAATCACCATGATATTATTACTAAAATTCTGCCTGAATGTCTTTCAGGATGTACGAGGGCTGTTCAAATAATACGTGAGTTTTTTCGATATCGCACTCATTGCTTGATGTAAACCTTTAAGATTCATATAATTTGTAATCCGACTCAAAAGAAATCAATTGATTCAAACAGAAAATCGATACCATGTCTTGTTGCGTTGCTATGAATGATATGGTAGGATGAGAAATCTATCTACGCAGCAGTCCAAAATGATAACTGCATTTCGGAAATGGCTAAATGAAAAGTAATTCGAAAGCAAAATAACACAAAACTTAGGTAGCATTTGCCAACGAAATTGTATGAATATTGAACAAGGACAACTATGATAAACATAAATAAGTAGACAATTCCGTGCTTTTACTCTGAAACTGAAGATGTCAGAGAAAAGCACGGAGCACTAATGTGTTAATGAAATATTAAATAATATTAACTTTAAAAAAACACAACATGTTTAGACAAAAATGAAATAAAAAACATAAAAGTTTAAAATCTTACATGTTTTTTTCAAGATATGTGCGTTAATAAATTAAAAATACCGATATATATTATATATCTTTTAGAATGACTATGCTAATTGTTTTTTCTAAATACTTTGAAAATGTATTCCAAACTCGATCGAATACATATGTTCTCTTTCCGAACTTGTGTCACTCATAAAACATGATTATTCAACAATTCTGTAAAATATTATTTTTTTAATGCAAACTATGAATAATACAATAATCTAATTAACTAGAAATTAATAGGTTGTTGTTGGTTTTCAAGGCGGCGAATAGCATACAAATGACGTGTTCCGTGGCGGCCACGATGGGGTTGTAAAAACTCGTATTTTTAATCTGTTTCAAATTACTGACATGAAAGTGAAAATGTAGACCTGTGTTGCCATATACTTTAATTTACTTGAATTATAAAAGTGTATTGACTATTAATATTGTCCACTACTATTTGAACTGCCCTCGTACATCTATTTTACAGGATAAATATAATTGAATTTAAAAACGACGATACGCAAGCTACAAAATGATTATATAACTTAATAATGTTTTTGCCTTTAGATATAAGTGATTTATGGAATTGACGTATCCTGTACAACACTTTAGACTTTGTATGTCAGTTATAATACACTACACCACATGACCGTAAATGTCAAACTAGCGTTTGTTTAGGGATATTCGGCAACTGTAAAATGGCGCCTCGACTAAAATCAGTAGTGTTATTCGGTGCATTCATTTTATTAGATACTGGGACCATACGCCGTACGATATGGGGTATACTCCATGTCCACCGCCATATGCATGCCATTTTGGGGATGGTTAACATTTTGTGCCGTTGATTTTATGAATATTGAGTTCTGCTCAACCCGGGGCTAGAGGGCGTGAGCGGTAGCTAGCATATTTCACTACCGCTCATGAACAGTCTCAATCAAACTGAGACTGCAATATATCGTATGTCTCGTTCTCGGCCGTTTCCAAAGGTCCATTATCATACTCTTTTTTATTACTTACTGGTCTTTGGGATCATCAAGCCCAAGCTTTACAATAGAAAACCGATTACGCCGGTACTAGCGAGCATGAGAGGTGTCGCACCTTATATTTCCTCCCATGAGCATACTCAGTAAAGCTGTCTGTTACTTTTCTTTCTTGTGTGTGTTTGCTGCTTCCACGGGATCCTCTTTTCAGTATTTATTGGAGAATTTTCAGTTAGTAGTAAATTAACTAGGTGTCGGAAGGTTTTGTGTCTGATATGACTTTACCATTTACCGGACTTCGTATTATAGCAACTAAATGTACTTACTCAAGATTAACAACTTTGCTGTAAACTTTGACAGTTTTAATACATCCAGACCCTCAAAATTGTCTTTCTTGAGAATCCTTCAATTGATCAAATTGATATACATATTTAACGTGTCTGCTACTCTGGTAGTTAATTGACTGACCTTAGAACTTAGCGTCTAGTGTTCTTATTTACGCAGAGCAATGCATTAACATGTCTGGCTTTAAAGACAGATAACATTGGTTTGGATTATAGCAATAATATATATTGACATATATTGCCCAAGATGACATTTTATGTGAAGAGGGTCCATAATGTAATGCATTAAAGCTATCCATAATGTGTGCGTATTTGCTAAATAATACGTCGTTTTGGCATAATCGACACAAGTCGTTGTTTTTCTCGTGTGAAGTTTCTTCTTGTTTGCTATTGGCTCATGCGTCTTGTGTGCGTTTCTTCTGTGTGGCTTGGAACACATATTTTTAATGACCTTAACAATGAATACATAATTTAAAATGCCGATGAAGATGGTAGGAATTTTGATAAAACATCGGAATTGCATTTTGCCTTGTTGCAAATGAAAATAATTAATTCACTAGACATAGTAGACCCGGATTCAGACAGCGATATATCGTGATGAGAACCAGCAGTTTTGAGACTGACCGGATTAGGTTCTACAAAATTCACAATGTGTGCGAGAGATGCAACGAATAATAAATTTGAACCAGCGACTTCTTCAGAAACAAGCGACTTCTCCAGGAACCAACGACTTCTCCACATCGACTTCTCCAGGAACCAACGACTTCTCCAACAAATACTGAAAAGTGGATCCCTTGGAAGCAACAAACAGAAAAAAGGGACAAGTTTGGGCTGCGCAGTGTCTCAATTATAAATAAAACTGCATACTTAAACCTGTGTTCATTGCTGTTATTGTGTGAGCACCAATCAGTGTAGAAGAAGATTTCTGTGAACGGGGTTCAAACAATGGCAATATCAGATTCTGAAAATATAAAAATAAGATATAATAATTGTGGATAAAGTAGAAGCGGCGACATTATTTGGACATGAGAATGATTAATCTGCATGTCAGAAATAAATCAAGAATGGTAGAAAAAACAATACTTAACATATACTGTTTTTAATTCTTCT
Organism: Cyrtodaria siliqua; assembly: GCA_037043455.1. NCBI lineage: Eukaryota > Metazoa > Mollusca > Bivalvia > Adapedonta > Hiatellidae > Cyrtodaria > Cyrtodaria siliqua. Next base: position 53,799 of record JAWPHD010014781.1, on the reverse strand, counting down.
TTCTGGCTTTCATTGCTAACAGGGAAATATAATACATGTCCAGTGTTGTATTAATATAGGTATAAAAATCAAGCAGGAAAAGCAGCATTCAAGGATGACAGTCGACCACAAACACACACAGAAACAAAGAACAAATATAATGATGAAGTTGAAAGAGGTAATCATGTCTTAACGCCATCCTTGTTGTATATATAAAAGTAGATATACAAGTAGAAGAGGAAATGCAGCATTCACAATCACTGTAGAAGAACATTTCTGTGAAAGGGGGTTAAACACTGCCAATATGAGATTCTGAAAATATAAAAATAAGATATAAGAATAGTGGATAAAGTAGAAGAGGCGACAGTATTTGGACATGAGAATGATCAATCCGTATGCCAGAAATAAATCAAGAATGGTGGAAAAACAATACTGAACATACACTGTTTTTATTCTTCTTTCTGGCTTTCATTGCTATCAGGGAAATATACTACAATGTCAAGTTTTGTGTTAATATAGCAGCATTCAGGGATGAGGTCAACCACAAACACATACAGAAACAAAGAAAACATTTAAAGATGAAGTAGAAAGACGTAACCATGTCTTAACCTCATCCTTGTTGTATATATAAAAGTAGATATACAAGTCGAACAGGAAATACAGCATTCAAGGACCACAGTCTAAAATCTAAAGTGTCATGAACCTTCGTTTTGTAACACGGGTTTTATTTCCCGAAGGATGTAAAAACGAAGGCGGAGTACGACTTTGTTTATCAGACATGTCAGATGTGTACGTCCCAAGGGAAATGATTGCTGTATTTGAAAACGAAATTTCATTAAAAGTTTCTAAATTAAATTTAAAATATCTTTCACTTTGAAAAAAATATCACCGCGAATCATTCAATTTCTTTGCATATGAACCTCAAAGCACATTTGTTATTGACACTGCAGAATGCCAATTAGTGCATTGAATTGTTTTCAAATATGGGTATAATTACCAAAATCTCTTATTTTTTTTTTAGACAATTCTCTCGAAGATTTATAATACAATTTACGGTCTCACACCTCTATTATTCCACATGAAAGCTCACGGACCTAGAGACAAATGGAAAAATAGAAAATGATTCTATTATTTTCTCAATTTTAGGCAATAATTTATTTGAAAAATATTTGTTTCTTTGCTTTAGCATACATCTGCAATGTAAAATACAGATGATACAGAATATGAGGCTTCATTTACATTTCAGAAGGGTTTGACCTAAGCACCACATATTTAGCTATATAGTGTATGAATTTTGTATTTTCCATAGGGTTCACATAAACATCAGCGAGAAAAAAAAGGACCTGGCTAACTGATTTATTTTATCGTTTCAAATTACTGGTCTTTCTATACTGAAGATATTAAACCAAAACAATGTCTGTTATCTAGCTTTGAAGCTCAGATGTTGGAAAAGGCTGTATAGTAACCCTATGGGACAATTAATTGAGGTGTGATACCTGAAATTGAATGGGAAGCGTTGACGTTGATACACTTATGTAACGTCACGCAATAAATTACGTATTTTTCGCACGTTGTCCGACATATATTTTGCTTTTATCATGTTCTTAAATTAATTGTTGATTCCTTTGCAAGTGTGGTTTGATGGACTACATTCTTTTGAATGCTACATTTATTGTTCGACTTTTGATAAGTTTATAGTACAATCTGACTGAACAATTAGCGTCAACTACATCAGCCTCTGTTCGTTTTTTCTGGAACACTGCTTAGAATGTGCCCCATATTTGAAATGTATGACAAATTCTGATATAGTGTGTACAAAAATTTGCTGTGTAATGCTATACATTTATATCGAGGGTTTTGGTTTTAAATCTGAGTAGCATTTAAATTAGGAGTTATAATACATATTTTAAATGCGCTATAAAAAACGTCCCCCAGGTCAAGGAAAATGATATAAAGTCATGAAGTTGTGTAATTTTAAATTAAAAATCATTGTGGTCTATGCACAGACAGAGTAAATACCAACTAGTTGACAAACTAGCATGTGACATCTTCAGTTCTGTGTTTAACTCCTCTCTCAAATATGTATTGATTTTGATAATAAAACAGTCAATAAATACTGAAAAGGGAAACACTTCGAACCAACAAACACAAACAAGAGAAAAACGTAGTAGATTCGGATTATTTTTATTGAATCTGTTTGAGAGAAGAAATATAAGGTGTTCAACTTCTCACCGGTTTAAGCGATTTAATTATTAGCAAAAGGAATAGCTTATATTTTTATTCAAAATAAGAAGTTTTATAAAATGCAGTGGAAAATTCAATCATATCATCATTATTTTGTTGACTGTTTTCATAGAAATCAAGGGATTTGCATATTGAAACTATCGGTCGATATAAATTTAGGATCGCACGGTCATAAATTGGGAACAGAAATAAGTTTGCGGTAGTTTAAAACATGAACGAAACGCGTGTTTGCATTCACCTGTTTAGGATGTGAGTGTGTAAAGACTGTCAATATTCATGATATCTGCTCATTGTCCCACCTGCAACTGACATGAGACTTTTCACAGCTTTTAGCATTAAGATTTTTACTGAAAATGCTCTGAAATTACTTCAATAATATGTTGCATTGTTTCATAGTCTCGGCCAGCTAGACCGTATCATGCATATGTCTTACTTTCAAATATCGGTCTGGGCAGATTAGGCCAATTAAAGCGCCCACTAACGATTACCACAATTTATTCGCGTTTGTTTTTCACGCGCATAAAGCCGAAGTTTGCGTGGCGTCATGTTGTAAATAAATGTACAACGTCAATAGTTGGAGCAGCGGTTAAGCTTTTTAACGTCACTTGCTGCTTCTCATAAGTTAAAAATAAGAAATTATTATAAAATTAACTTAAAAATATGTTTTTTGAAAGTCTCGTTGAATATCTCAAAACCCCGCCAAAATCGCCCAAAACGTTAAGGCGATTTCAAACGCCCTGTTCTCCCTAGGCCCTGGTTCTGATCGTGTAGCATATGCGTAACGAAGAAATCAGAAGCAGGCCGTGTGACCGAGGCTACATTGTTTCAGTGATGCTACGTATAATGGAGTACCATCGACCCAATTCGCTTCACAAGACCTCTGTCTTGGTGTATCGATCAGTCTACAGTTAAAACAAATGGAAATGTCTGAAGACCAATGACGGCTTAATTACAACATAGACTCACAATTATGTCCTCATGGGACCGTAGAAGAATTCGATGTGAGGTCGAACCATTGTCAATTCTTGCTTCAGAGATGTCTTTTGCAAACGGGCAGTGGATTTTGACAGTATGTATTGCAAATCTGAAGACAAACTCATACAGTAACTACGTATGTACGTACATGCTATTTTAAAAAGATTCATATGAACCTGTAAAGCAAAAGCCATGTTCTCAATAAAATATAATCAAAATTAAGACAACAAATATACAGTTACTTAATAAGCATATATGTGTATAGTTTATCTTTTCGTTTAGATAACATCTTTATTAGATACGATAAAACCGTTTACCGCCAGGTTTTTGGTATTCCTATGGGTACTAACTGCTCGAGACTTATCGCCGATTTGTTTTCTAATCTGATGAAAGAGTTCGAAATATAGTATGATTCTGTTTGAATGCGAAATACTACAAGAACATCTCAGAGAGTTAATGTCATCTAAAAGCACAAAGCGATATAGTTTCTAAAGAATATATTTACTAATATTGTCAACAAAGGAATACTTATAAATTATTCACCAATATAATGTGTTACGGAGGTCCTATTGGGGATGTGTAATATTTTGCCCCAAAGAAAGAAACATTTCAAATTTGTCTGAGATCATACGAAAATCGATGCGCCGAATGCCTATATATTTTACAAACAGTTCTGTCAAACGGCCCAGAGTTTTGTAAGATACTAATGAGTACAAGCTTTACTCTGGATTAGAGTACTGTTGTTTAGATAACACTGTGCATCCAGTATCTTTATTTGTGACAATTTGATATTATGGGTAGGTATAATCGTAAAGGTCGTCAATATAATCGTCAATACTGAGTGAATTAAACGCTTGACGTGTTATAAATATAAAAATGTACATATACACAAAACTGTGAACAAACCTAAAAATTGATTTTTTTATTTTCTTATTGCGGCCATTTTTTTTTTTTGAATTCGTAATCAAAACATATCCAACGACAATTTGTTAAAACGCGGATTAGTTTATGTTTAGTACTACAAATGCACAATATAATACATGTGTTTAATCTAGATATCCTTAGATTAATGCAGCTTTGCCTTAACCTTTGGCAGTTTAAATAATTTCAGACAGTCCCCAAAATGCATTGCTTGAGAATCCCCCAAATCTATCAATTTGATCTGCATATTTCCGTGTCTACCACTCTAGTAGTTAATTTACCTATCTTAACATCTTGGGTTCTTATTTAACCCGTGCAATGCATTATTATGTCTAGCTTTTAAGATAGATAACATTAATTTCTGAGTAAAGCAATAATGTATATTGCCCAAAATGACATATTATTTGAAGAGGATCCGCAAAGTAATGCAATAAGGCTTATTTGCTAAGTAATCGGCAATACTTTTAAATATTGACATTTTACATCGGTTTGGCATAATCGTTTTGGCATTATCGACACAGTCATTGTGTTTCTTGTGTGAATTACTTGTTCATGTTTAATGGCAATTCCTAATGCAAAGAACCTGTGTGTCTCGCGTGCATTTGTTATTTATGTTATGGATTGGAACAAGCTAATCTCAGACTGATGGCGGTAACAATGTGTTTATCCATGTGCAAATAATTTAAAATGCCAACTAAAGTGAAATTTATTTTTCATTTTATTTGATATTTGCACAAATAAGTCTTCAGATTGGTGTAAACGGCCAAGTAAACTAAATATATTCAACTTTGAGTTTTGGAGCTACATTATACCTTTGGTCAACGTGGAATCGTGCTCTGTCTTTGCTATGTGTCTGCTAGGAACTTCATCCTTCATCCCATCTCTCTCCGAGGTCTTTGTTCGTTGTTTTTGTGTGAGCACCAATCAGTGTCGAAGAACATTTCTGTGAAAGGGGGTTAAACACTGCCAAGATGAGATTCTGAAAATATAAAAATACGATATAATAATTGTGGATACAGTAGAATAGTCGACAGTATTTGGACATGAGAATGATCAATCTGTATGTCAGAAATAAATCAAGAATCGTGGAAAAAACAATACTGAACATACACTGTGTTCTAGTACGGAAAGACAGTAGTGGATAAAGATTCATGAACGGGACGTTAAATTTGGTCATTACATAAGTTGCTATCTCTTGGATGAATACTAATTTTTATATATAAATCTGGTGTGGAAGCGTCCGCTTTATTTACCGCGCATGCGCAGACAATTTTAGAGACCTTTTTAAGGACGCCATTTTGTTTGCAGTACAGTGTTGAGGATCTTGAGCATTTCGATTGAGCATATTAAACGTATTGCATTAAAGTTCGTGAGTAACGGTTGTCCAAAAGTTCAAGACAAAATGTAGGTACGTGTATATGTGTATTGGATAACAATGTATTTTTGTCTCATTCGCTCTCGACTCCCTTTGGTCTGTCGCGATAAACTTCAAAATTCAGAATGTTGCGTGCAGTTTTGAGAAATCTGCTTAGATGTTTTTCGGGAATGTTTGATGCGGTTGGTGTGTGTATAAAGATTTGTTTTATAACAGTGTGATGAATTTATGATTTACTTATGAAATTGTTGATGTTTTTGTTTTTTTGTGTGTGTGCGCATGCGAGTGTCAGTCGACCTTGACCTTGTCAGTTTTGTTTTGGAAGCCGTCTTGAAAGCTGCATAATTTATTTTGTCGTGTTTCAAGAAATATTCAAGGCGGTTTCAGTTGAGGTAAGTAGATGTGATATTCTGTTATTGTGACTGTTGTAAATTTAGTAATGAGACGAGAACTTCGACTACCTGTGAAGATTGTTAACGTTTTGTGATTTTGTGTGAGTGAGTATGCTTGGAAGTCATTGGTAGGGTTTGCCCTGTCAGTTGTGTTTGTATGGTCGTATTCGAGGAAGTTTTCAAGAAAATTTCACTTGATTGCCATTGTAAGTAGATATGATATTAAGCTATGGTGGCGACTGTACAATTTGCAATGAAACAATAAATGCACTTGAGAAATAGCTGTTAAATATGTGCGATTGCAGCAGCAAGTGCATAACATTTTTGACGGGAGAGTTGGACATGATGGAACCAACGGTCATAGTCTACGGCACGTTAATATAAAGTGGAACCAGTCTAGTAGTGGGGCAAACATTTGGATACGTATTCACTTTTTGCAACAATTAAATGGAATTAAAACACGAGAAACTCACAATAAATATAATATATGTAATATATGTAACTGAACATGAAATAACAAAACAAACAAATCTTTAAAGCGGAAAATAAAAATGAAACAAATCAAGTACGAAAATAAGACCGATTTGTCTTGAAAGCAAACTGATTGAAGATTGGTTTCAACCGTGCATCGTTAACAGTACCGTTAAAATACCTTAGCGTTACATTGGTCCCGGTACCGTACCGTTTAATCCTAACGGTATCCAACCCTAGTAGTACATAATGTACCACCCAAATGTAGAGAACACAATTCATGACTTTTTTGCAGAGAAATACTCCAGAAATTTATAGCCCGACGCCCGGGGCTAGTCAAAATTGATGTCCGGCTTGTAGCGAATTCCATGCAGGTAGCCCGTTGGGGTAGTCCAAAAAATATCCCACTGCCTACATTACACGATCTGTGTATAACAAACACACGCCAGTCAGGAACCTGTAATAAAACATTTATCACTATATACAATATGTGGGTGGAGTAATGCTAAAAAACAAACAAGAAAGCTCTGTCCTGAATTGTTCAATCTTATCATTTGTACGCTTTCACCCAATAACTACTGCCAACACAACTTAAATAACATCAATTGGTTATGAGTAGATAAGAATTACTATTTTTTTTTAAAACTTTCTCGGTATTTAATGAATTATGGGTATATGAAGCCGTTAACTCAGAATCAGCTTTAACATAATGAGATGTCGTCAGCTGGGTATAAGTAATATGTAGAGTCCGGTCTCTGAGCTGGTTAAATTAAATAAATTTGAAATTGTAATAAAACAAGATACGTAAAAATATTTCCAAACAAGATAAATGATATTAAACTGACAAAGGCAAAAACGAACATACATATTATTTTTAAGGCAAGTAAAAAAGACAGAGCTTGTGACAAAAACACAGGGCTAGTGTGGGGAAAACAGGGCTAGTGGATTTCCAGGCCCTGGGATAGTCCCCTAAAAAATAATCTTGGAGCCCTGAATATACTGCAAAGGTCGGAAGTCCATTATGATGTTTCAATTCCTCTGCTGCATCTTGCAAGCAATATAGCACTTGTGAACACTTGTGTTTACATACACATTATCTGTGGTATTTGGATCTGCACATGTACATATTTCGTCTTGTGCACTGCGATAGCGGCAAGTGGACAGGAAACTAGAATTTTCATTTATTTACTTTGTGTGTGTCAGAGTGGAAATATAACCCAAAGATCAGAATTTGTGACGCTGTTAATGCATATAACAGGCAGGGGGATAATTATATATATTCCTCTCTCCTTTCAGCAGTCCTCCTTGCACGTGTTGGTCAAGCCTGGTTGAATTTGTTGACAAAAGTGGTTGCCTTCAGCGTAGTACGTGGTGACATTTTTGCCACCTAGGTTGGGTATGTTGCACGTCATTCAGTTTTGCTGCTTATATATATATATTCTTGTGTTCATGTTGTTTTGTCTCTTTATGTGCCTTGTAAGTAATGCCAGCAATAACACTAAGTCGACTTGATGCCCTATTGTCAACTCTTTTGTGTTTGTGATGTCGTTTGCATTTTTTATTACTTTTGCCTTTTCGTTTGTCTGTTTGCGTGTTTGTTTTTGTGTTTTGTGGTTGACTGTCGTCCTTGAATGCTGCTTTCCCTGTCCGATATTTTTATCCTTATTGATGTTTCCATGGTCACTCACTAAACATGCAGTTAAGCAATGCATTTTTCAATAACATTTCTGAAAGTAGTCGTTGCAATGAATTCTGTAAACTTTGGTATATGCAGGTGACAATGATATAGAATAGATGGTTGAAGTTATACGTTGGGTAGCGTCTTGGCACACGCTTGTCTGAAGTATTTAAAGGAAATTTGCATACTGTTCCCTGAACTGCAATAGCAGCAAGTGAACCGGGAAATAACGATTTATGATATCAAATGCCCTTTGTTTCAACATCGAAATACACAAAAAAGCTTACATTTCCTTTATACTGTCAGTGCCCATAATGGGTCAATATTACTATGTATTTCTCTTTCCTTTCAACAGTCAGGCTTCCAGGGCTGGTTGAAATTGTTGACAAGAAGTGGTTGTCTTCAGCGTTGTGTGTACAGTGGAATTTCTGCCATCTAACTTTGGTATGTTTCAAGTCGTTTGGTTTTGATGCTTATATATATATACGAGGGGTGTTCAAAAAGTAACAGGAACTTTTGTTTGAGTAGGGCCTTTTTTTTTATAAAATTTCATACAAGGGTACCTTAACTCATCAGGGATATGTTCTATGAACATTTTTACATGGTCATAACTCATAAGGTATGCGTTCACTAGCGTCACTATGGCAACGTCAAGTAACGATGAGTGGGGCATGTCTGATTATACGTTAATAATATTTGAAATCTACATACCGTAACAAGTTACCGTCTTCAAATTTTCTCACGATACTCTCCTGTGTATTTCACACATTTTCCCCATCTATTTACCCATGATGAGACAAGTTCTCTACTGGAATTTTTCGGATAACTTCATAAACAAGAACTGGAAGATCGTGAACGTCATCGAAGTATTGACCGCACATTTTTGCTTTAGTGGCCGGGAACAGGTAAAAATCACACGGGGCCATATCTAGTGAGTAGGGAGGGTGCTGTATAGTGTCTATATTAAGTTCAGTAAGGATTTCCTGGGTAATCGCAGCGTAATGTTATGGTGCATTATCATGATGTAGCTCGAAATACAAAATTTGATAGAGTAGCGCTGCTCCATGTTTGAATTCGAACAATTTCAAAGTGCGATTGACAATCGCGCACTGTAGCATGAAAATGACGTCAAAAACGTTCGCTCGCGTACCTGACGTAATGTAGAAAGCTCGGGAAACGTCAACGTGCATCTTCAAGCAATTCTGGCGTAACAGAATGTGAAGTTGCTCTATTTAAAATGTACAGAGTTTGTGTAACCTAAGTGTTTCCCCGCTCAACGTTACTTGACGTTGCCATAGTGACGCTAGTGAACGCAAACCTTGTGATAAGGTAAACATGTTCATTGTTCATAGAACATATCCGTGATGAGGTAAGGTACCATTGTGTAAAATTCCATAAGAATGGTCCTACTCAAACAAAAGTGATGGCATTTTTCCTGTTACTTTTCGAACACCCCTCGTATATATGTTTTATATTGTGTTGCCGTTGTTTTGTCCATTTGTGTGGCACATAAGTAATAACAGCAATAGGATGAAGTTGGCTTGCTGTTGGTATGTTTGCTCAATTTACATACTGGAAAGCTATCAATCTGTCGCGTTCGAGCTGAAAACGCTATTAATATGGACCATTTTCTCATCCGGCAGTTCGTTTGGTAGACTTCATGCTGGCTAAAACTTTGCATTTCTTCATGGCCCTTTATCAAACTTTCAATACATACTCATCATGACAACATTGGCATGACCTTACTAAAATATGCAGGTCACAGATACACTGAAGGGCATCAAACGCTTTTTCTTCTTCACGGGCACATACCGTTCGCTATAACTCTCTCAGTTCTTGAGCCAACTTCAAAGACATATTCATCATGACAACATCATCATGACTATACTAAAATATAGAGGTCTGGCTCACACTGAAGGTGATGGTATAGGCTGAATATTACTTCATTTTTGACGGAAACAACGTTGGCTACATATTTCCAATTTCCTCATCTTTGTTCATGATATGTACAATATATACTCCACATGACTACATGTACATGAACATACTAAAATATAACGGTCACTGAAGCTCGCACGGACAAATGACTTCTCATGCAATATTTACAGATATTTCTGCACCATACTTTCAATATCTTTCAATATGCCAACATCGACATGGCCATACTGAACTCTAACTGTTTTAACTGCAGTTCTGAATGAAAAGTTTTATTAATAATAATAGAAAAAATGCGCTATTGTTTACATAAATTTCATCATCTCTGAATCGGACTTGCCCCTGATTAGTAATTTCTAATCGTAATCATTTTTGTATTGCCTAAGTAGCATGACAGACACTTAGGGATCACTTTGTCCATCGTCCATCACACTTTACCCTGCAACCTAACCTTGGCCATAACAACTTGAAAAGTGTTCTGTCTCCTGTGTTCATAAAACTTCACACACATCTTCATTTTTTACCTCAAGTCGCGTTAAACATGACCTATATTTGACTTTCATTTTGGCAGAGTTATGCCCCGTTTTATAGTTACATAGAATGTACAGGCTGAAATAAGCACACAGCAAGCGGCCCAAGTCTTCTTTGGAACAGCCTTCTAGTTTTATATCAATTTATTTCATAAGTTAACTTTTACTGTCCGAATTGAATTGGGGTTTTAAGGCGCACCAACACATGACAGGTTATATGGCGCCTGACTCAAAGGCAATTACGAGTGTTGCGAAATGCTTGAAAATTCATTACACATCTGTCGAAATGTAAAATAAAATGATTATTGAATTAAAGCTGCAGTGGGTTTATTTCCAATCTTAACACGGATGATATAGACTGTCAACCACTATTGTATAATGTATTTTTTTTTGTGACCATCACTTTCGCATTAAATCGCCCGATGCACACAGCCGTTAATTAAAACAACTGATTTAAAATTTATGCTCTTTTAAAAAGGTGTACACACTTGCCAACTCTTACGTTTACATGTTCTAGTAAATTGTGAAACAGATCCATATTTGATTTTCAGTGCAGTACATCACAAGTTTTTGTTTGTTTTCGTTGTCCATTTTCAACAATACAAAACATTAAAATCCATAATCCAAGCCTACATTCTCTTTGCCAGATGCATTCAGGGGCGTAGCTTCCTATAGGTCGTGTACGCCGCGGCCTACACTTTTTTCTGAGAAATCGAAAAAATAAAAATGCCAAAAATGCCATAAAAATCGGAGGCCTAGCGGGGTAAGGGGGACAGCTTCTTTTTAGTTATAAGATATATAATTTACGGTAAAAAGTAAGGATATTGATGCTCTTGTAGACATATTCACCGGTACGAAATATACGCCAAAACGCACCTCCGACAGTCTCGCTGACAAAACAAATTCCGGGGGAGCATGCCCCCGCACCCCTCTAGAACTCGGCCTACACATCATATTCAGCAAAGCTACGCCCCTGGCATTTTACAAGGCGGCACTCACATCAGGTGTCCTTACATGTTGTTTTCATTATTTCATTAATATAAAAATACTGACTAGCAAAGCAACTGATTACAAATAATTATCACCCTGTGTGGTTGCTGGGGTAGAATACAACCACTGCAAATTGTGCTTAAGCCACATGGGACCCTTCCAAACCCCACATGTCATGTTCATTATGGCATTTTGTATCATGCAAGTTCAAGGTCTTTGTTGTGACACCGCATATGGAAACGTTGCTTCATTGTTAATGAAATGCGTACCGGTACTATAGAATTCGCATCAACTCTACAGTTCTCAGGTTATACATGTACCGTCCCATGTCTTATTTTGTCGTATAATTATAGAGAATGGACCTAGCATGCATGTTCATTCGTGTTCGGCGCTATACAACGTTGTATGTGTTGAGGTGCCGTAAAACACATTCAAATTATAAAAAAAACATTAATTAGAATAATATTAAATATAATATGCAACCTTTCCTCGAATGGAAATGATCCATTACCGTAAAGTTAATAATAAGAAGCATCGTATGAATTGCATTTTGGCGCAAGAAAATATCCAGGAAATACCAGGAAGTTGCCAACATCCAAAAATAGAAAGTTTAACATTTCTCACTAAACTTACTTATGGACGAAAATGACCTAAATGGAGAAATAGATGCACTCATTACCTGTGTAATTTCGACATGGCCAAACTTTGAGTTTCTATGCAAAATATCTTGGCTTAAGTATGCCATTCATTTTTCACGTAGCTGATTTCCACTCCAAGCAGTTTGTCATCAAACTCCGCATAAGTTCGTCATTTTATTCACTCGAAATGAAATAATAAAGTCTGGGTTTGATGTGAGCTGCATTGTACTATCCCAGTAAACTCGATCATGAAAAATTGTAACAAAGTAATCTGATGAAGGCTTCACTGACGAATTTTAGATCATAATGTTAAATCGGAACAACAGTTCCTCTTTGTGGCTTGTCAAAATTGTTTAGCCTTTAGTTAGTGACAAACCAATTAATCGATTGTAACTGATGCAAGTCTATAATCGATCATCGGTTGAATGTAAAAATGCACTTAATTAATATTCCAAATAGGTCTCTTGGAAAGGAATGTCAGGATTGTTATTCTTGTCATTTGGTAAAAGATTAAGGTCACAGTTACTATAAATAGGATTTTGGTTGCCATTTCCCCTTTATGGATTTTTACCAAAAACTTCACCTCATCGGAATTAGCATGGGAGTGTTACTTAGGTGATCCAAAGGTCAAGGATACTATTACTAAAATTACAAATTGATTTTTATCTTCACTACTCCTCTGACACTACAGGGTGGATTTTCATGAAATTTTGCAGGAATGTTGCCCATGATGTCTAGTTGATCCTAGCAAAAATTCACGTTGAAATCCAACATGGCTGCCAAAGCTAAAAATAGATTATTAAAAAAACAAGTTTGTAGCGACTACTTTTTGAAAACTATTAGTGATATTGAAATCTGACTTTTTGTAAAATGCTCAGCATGACATGGTTCTTGTAGACAATCGTTTCCATCATTGTTTACATAGAGTTATATAATAAATACTTATGGTGACTACCGGTACTCCTCTGCAACTACTGTTAAAAATGCGATTTTTTTGGCGACTATTTCTGAAAAACCATAAGAGATATTGATTTATCAAAATGACTGGCACGACATGTAGTTGGTTCTAAGGCCAACATAAAAAGTAGGTGTGTTTCCTATTGCATGCTCTAAAACAAATAGGGTAGTTCGGTAGGCATTTTTTTTTTTTTTTTGGATCAAGATATTGTGAGATTCTACATGTATTTATCTCATAAACTCCATACAAGTTGATGATACAACTGAAAGTTTCTCTGTGATGTCAGTTTACCCTGATATATTGGGATAAATCATTGCTCAGAACAAAATTATTATTTTGTTTTTTAATTTAATTTTCATATAAAGTTTTAGGGTCGGCCCCTTAAAAATAGGGTCGGTCGGGCCACTGGAAACACAGGTATTTTTTTTTGGCCTAATCAAAATTCATTTCGATTGGATGTCAAATATGGCCACCAGCGGCCATATTCGTTTACATAGAGTTATATAGGAAAAACTTATGGCGACTACTCCTCTGAAACTACTTGACGGATTTTCACTAAACTTCACAGGAATGTTGCTCTTGATGTCTAGTTGATCCTAGCAAAAATTCAGGTTGGCCGGAAATTCAAGATGGCCACAAAGCTAAATATAGATTTTTTAAAAATGCGATTTTGTGGCGACTTCTGAAAAACCATAAAATATATTGATTTGCAACCTTCACCAAAATGACTGGCATGACATGCAGTTGGTCCTAACCAAAATTCATTCGTTTGGATGTCAAACATGGCCACCAGCGGCCATCTTTGTTTACATAGAGTTATATAGGAAAAACTTGTGGCGACTACTCCACTGAAACTATTTGACGGATTTTCATTAAACTTCACAGGAATGTTGCTCTTGATGTCTAGTTGATACTAGCAAAAATTCAGGTCGACTGAAAATTCAAGAAGACCGCCACGGCTATAATTAGAATTTTAAAAATGTGATTTTGTGGCGACTTCTGAAACACCGTAAAAGATATTGATTTGCAACCTTCACCAAAATGACTGGCACGACATGTAGTTGGTCCTAACCAAAATTCACTTTGATTGGATGTTAAACTTGGCCCCCAGCGGCCATCTGTGTCAGGGCTCCGGAAATATGGTTGCCCGACGCCCCGGGCAATTGGATTTTGGGAGCGGGCAGGTGACCTTATAAAATCTGCTTGTCCGTCACTTGCCCGACGGACGTTTCAGCATTAGATAAAAAACAAGGGCAAATTTGCCGATAATTGCTTTGTAATCAACCAACCGTCGCTTTCACCGCGAGCAATTACTGATAAGTGTCATAAAACTGACCTGTGTTGTTCGTTATTGTTTAATCCCTCCCACTTGACAGTTTATCCGAATTTGATTGGCCGATGCCAATTTTCAATTGAAGTCGGCGTTGTTTAGAATTTGTATACCGCGTGAAATATACCACCGTGACGAGCCCCTCTATGTAGGAAGTAAGTCACGCGCCAGATTAGTGTGTAAATCAGTTATTGAGATGGTGTTGTCGCTTTCTATATCAGTCGGTATGTCGTAGTGACCCAAGGTAATCTTCTGTTCAATAATTAAAAATCATGACGAACCACTTGACCTAGTACTGTATCCATATTATCCAATCAAATAAACGATGTATTTTTATCAGGCAATGAAACTACTCCCGTTCACCACCACGTGGTAAAGTGAAACAATCGCGATTCAATCGAACCAATTTGTAAACAAGTAGGGCAACTAACCGATTATGGCAATTTGACGGCGTTGTTTAATGAGCAAAGAGACTATCGACGCATGTCGTAATGAATAGGTGTGCATCTGTTTTTATTTCAAAATGACGGATGACGTACTTGAAGCATGTTTGCCATTGTATCCAAGATCTGCTTCGACCTTGGCTAGTTTCGATAATTATTCGAAGAATTGGCAACTAATATAAGATATTAACAGAAAAACAACATACATGTACCAGTCAGATTTAGGCATAAACCATGCTAATAATTTCCAACACAGAAAAATGAGCTTGCTAGTTTATCTAAGTGAATTTTATAACGAAAGTGAAAGTAGCAAAAAACTTCTGTTTGACTTAAGGCATCTTTTTGGTTTCTTTATCTGGTGTAATTTATAACAAAAGTAAAAGTAGAAAAAAGTTTTGTTCAACCTAATGCATCATTTTTTGTTGTTGTTATCTGCCTGTCCTTTTGTAATTACTGCACTAGGAGCATCATGTAAGTCGTAATTCCATAGGCATTAGGGTCTACTAATATATTACCGTATTGGTACCAGGTTCATCAGTCTTATCCTCTGGGTATTATCCCCGCCAACACCCCACTCCCCCTCTCCCACCGGTGGAAGAAAACACTGGTATGTGCATAATGGTAACAACCTTTCGCTAGGATCCTTCCTCATTTAAGGCATTCATTTTACAATGAAATAATGTAAAAAAGTATTGCAAAATAAACAGTAAATAGAAAAGTATTCAAATTATAGCGTGCGGTCTCAAAAAAAAAGGCATGTTGACATAGCTTAAATTTGGGGCATTTGACATTTGGAATTGGGGCATGTGACATTTTGAGCAGGCAAGTGGATTTTTAAAATATTTCCAGACCCCTGTGTGTTTACATAGAGTTATATAGAAAATCTTGTGGCGACTACTCCTCTGATACTACTTGATGGAATTTCATGAACCTTGTCAGGAATGTTCCTTTTGATTTCAGTTGATCCTAGCAAAAATTCAGGTTGGCTTGAAATTCAATATGGCCGCCATGGCTAAAAATGCGATTTTATGGCGACTACTTCTCAAATACCATAATTGATATTGATTTGGAACTTTTACCAAAATGACTGGCACGACATGTAGTATGTCCCAAACAAAGTTCATTTTGATTGGATGTCAAACATGGCCGTTAGCCGCCATATTTGTGTACATAAAGTTATATAGGAAAAACTTGTTGCGACTACTCCTCTGAAACTACTATACGGATTTCCATGAAACTTGACAGGAATGTTGCACTTGATGTCTAGTTAATCCTAGCCAAAATGTAGGTCTGCCGACATTCAAGATGGCTACCAGAGCTAAAAATAGATTTTTAAAAAACAAGTTCGTAGCGACTACTTCTTAAAAACTATAAGTAATATTGATATGGGACTTTCTCTAAAACGATCAGCATGACATGAGGTTGGTCATTTTTGAAAATCATTTTGATTCAATGTTAAAAATGGCTGCCAGCGGCCATCTTTGTTTACATAGTGATACATTGTAACGCTTGTAGTGACTACTCCTATGAAACTACTTCACGGATTTTCATGAATCTGCACAGGAATGTTGCTCTTGATATCTAGCTGATCCTAGCAAAAAATCAGGTTGGCTGGAAATTCATTATGGCCACCAAGGCTAAAAACAGATGTGTAGCGACTACTTCTTGAAAACTATTAATGATATTTGATATGGGACTTTTTCTAAAATGATCAGCATGACATGGTGTTGGTCACTGTCGAAAATTATTTTGATACGGCCATCTTTGTTTACATAGAATTATATAGTAAAAACTTGTAGCGACTACTCCTCTGAAACTATTCAACAGATTGGAATATTGATCTAGCTTTCATAAACATATCAGTAGAGCCTCAAGGTCTCACACCTCTATTATCTCCCCTGAAAGCTCACGGACCTAGAGACAAAATGAAAACAGAAAATAATTCTATTTTTTTCTCAATTTTAGAAAAAAAAAAATTTGAAAAATAGGCTTTTCTTTGCTTTAGCATACATCTGCAGTGTAAAAGACAGATGATACAGAAAATCCCATGTTGATATGAGGTTTCATTCAAATTTCAGAACTGTTTGACCGAAGCACCACATATTCAGCTAGATAGTGTATGAATTTTGTATTTTCCATAGGGTTCACAAAACATGAGCGAGAAAAAAAACCAACCTGGCTAACTTATATATTTTATTGTTTTACATTCAAATGGTGTAGTTATCACACATATGCTACATATTATGAAAACATGTTTTGGACTTTTATTTCACAGCGGGAACTTGTCGAATCCACGCGTTACTCTCAATCACATAATCCTGAATCATTTCACTTGTAAATATGATAGAAGCATGCTTATGGTCTTATTTTATAGGTACTGCACATAGCTACTAAATGTTATGTTATGGATGATGTTGCTAAAAATATTTACTCTCTTCAGGTCTCACACCTCTATCATCTCCCCTGAAAGCTCATGGACCTAGAGGCAAAAGGAAAAAAGAAAATAATTCTATTTTTTCTCAATTTTAGGCAATTTTTAGTTTGAAAAATAGGCTTTTCTTTGCTTTAGCATACATCTGCAGTGTAAAAGACAGATGATACAGAAAATCCCATGTTGATATGAGGTTTCATTCAAATTTCAGAATTGTTTGACCGAAGCAGCAAATATTCAGCTAGATAGTGTATGAATTTTGTATTTTCCATAGGGTTCACAAAACATGAGCGAGAAAAAAAACCAACCTGGCTAACTTATATATTATATTGTTTTAAATTACCGGTCTTGACTATACTGAAGATATTAAACCAACAACAATGTCTGCTGCCCTGCTTTGAAGCTCAGATGTTGGAAAAGGCTGTACAGTAATCCTATGGGAAAATTAATTGTGGTGTGAGACCTCAAGGTCATTGACCTCTTGTTAGTTACTAAATGTTAACAAACTTTCATTTAAGCATCATTGACCTTTTTTATTAGATCGCCTGAGCCGAAGGCTCAAGGT
The DNA here is from genome assembly GCA_037043455.1 of Cyrtodaria siliqua. NCBI lineage: Eukaryota > Metazoa > Mollusca > Bivalvia > Adapedonta > Hiatellidae > Cyrtodaria > Cyrtodaria siliqua. The sequence goes on along the minus strand of JAWPHD010014781.1, from coordinate 35,944 downwards.
GAGCTGTTAGGATCACTCATCGTCCGTCGTTAACTTTTGCTTCAAATAACTTTCTCTCAGAAACCGCTTGGCCAATTTTGACCAAACTTCAAGTGGTTGATCCTTAGATCAATGCTTGTTAGATTTGTTAAAATTAGGTCAGCGCGACATCCAAGAATGCCGCCATTACCATATATGTTCGAAACCTTAAACAATCTTCTCAAGAACCGCTGGACAGATTTCAACAGTTTTTCTTTTAAAATGATCGCCAACGCCTACACTATCAAATTTGTTCAAATGAAGTCCCCGGGGTCAAAAATGGCCGTGCCTCGGGGGTCCAAAGTTTGTATATTGAGATTTTGCATGTTTTTCATATAGACATATATAGGAAAAAATTTAAAAAATCTTCTCTGAAACCACAAGGCACAGGTCTCATGTATAACATGTAGCATCAGCTTATAGTCCTGTACTAAGTTTATTCAAATGGTGACCCTGGGGTCAAATTTGTCCCCGCCCGGGGGTCACAGTTTTACATAGACTTATATAGGAAACAAATTCTTCTCGGAAACTACAGGAGCCAGAGGTTTGATATTTTGCATTTACTATAAGCTTATGGTCCTTTACCAAGTTTGTTCAAAGGTGACCCTCGGGTCATATTTGGCCCCGCCCCAAGGGTCACATGTTTTACATAGACATGTTTAGGGAAAAAACCTTCTTCTCTGAAACTGCAGAAGCCAGAAGTGTGTTCAAATGGTGACCCAGGCGTCACATTTGGACCTGCCCCGGGGGTCACAGTTTTACATAGGCTTGTATAGGGAAAAACGGGACAAATCTTCTTCTCTGGAACCACATGGCACGGAGCTCTCATGTATTACATGTAGCATCAGCTTATGGTCCTCTACTAAGATTGTTGAAATGGTGACCCTGGGGTCACATTTGTCCCCGCCCCGAGGGTCACAGTTTTACATAGACTTATATATGATTTTTTTTTAAAAAATCTTCTTCTCAGAAACTACAAGAGCCAGAGGTTTGATATTTTACATTTATTATAAGCTGATGGTCCTTTACCAACTTTGTCAAATGGTGACCCTGGAGTCACATTTGGCCCCGCACCAAGGGTCACATGTTTTACATAGACATGTATAGGAAAAAAACTTAAAAAATCTTCTTCTCGGAAACTGCAAGAGCCAGAGGTTTAATATTTTGCTGGTGCTTATGGTCCTCTACTAAGTTTGTTCAAATGGTGACCCTGGGGTCAAATTTGTCCCCGCCCCGAGGGTCAGAGTTTTACATAGACTTATATAGGATTTTTTTTTTTAAAAATCATTTTCTCGGAAACTACAAGAGCCAGAGGTTTGATATTTCGCATTTGCTAAAAGCTTATTGTCCTTTACTAAGTTTGTTCAAACGGTGTTCAAACGGTGTCCCTGGGGTCACATTTGGCCCCGTCACAAGGGTCACATGTTTTACATAGACATGCATAGGGAAAAATATAAAAAATCTTCTTCTCAGAAACTCCAAGAGCCAGACGTTTAATATTTTGCATTTGCTACAAGCTTATGGTCCTCTACAAATTTTGTTCAAATGGTGACCCTGGTGTGAAATTTGACCGCGTCCCGGGGGTCACAGTTTTACATACAATTGGTCCCACGCCGATTACGACTAATCACACTCACCTCGGGGATTTTCCTCACCGCGGACACACTGATTGTGTCCCCGCGATCGGCGGACAGTCCACTCAATAACTTTTGACCACTGCGACCCAATCACCGCGATTCGCCGTGATCCCGGTGTGAAATCGCAAGCCATCGTCGCGATTTACCTTCAGTGTCAATGTACACTTTTGCAGTCAATGTAATGCATTATTATTCAAGAAGACAATTTTATTTTGTTTTCGGAAAATTCAAATGCCCGGATAATGTATTCACGATAGTTATACGGCAGTTCCTATTACCGACTTCGAGGTGACTGAACATAAAATTCAATTAGTAATTCTTATACTGAACATTATAATTATATTTTTAATTAATCGTTATTTGTAACACATTTTACTATTCTGCTGCTGATTATTAATACATTGATGGGTTCTATAGTCAGAAATAATCCGAAAAAAATTGTAAAGAATTCCGGGTCATAAACCCGTTATTAGTGCCGCCTTGTTAATAGGTACACATATCGCAAAGGATTGTGGGTAGCCAATTTATGTCCGGTAAATAGAAATGCGACGTTTGGACAACAAAAACGAAAAATATTTGTTATTAAATGCATTTAAAGTTTGAAATACGTATTGCTTTCGAAATTTATTCATTGTATTTATCAGTTTTATTACATTTTTTATTGATCCCTGCTCTAATTTCCCCCGCGAACCTATCACAGAGAATCGCGGTGATTGCTTTCTTTCGAGACTGGATTTTGCAATCGCGGCGATTTTTACGTTCGTACGATCACGGGGATTTGTGACATCGATTGAAAAACGGCCGCGGGGATACTGCGAAAAAGTCGTAATCCGCGTGCGGCAACTGTAGACTTATATATACAGGGGAAACATTATCTTGTCTGAAACTGCAAGAGCCAGATGTTTTATATTTTGCATTTACTATAAGATTATAGTCCTCTTAAAAGTTTGTTCAAATGAAGACCCTGGGGTCAAATTTGACCCCGCCCCTTGGGTCACAGTTTTACATAGACTTATATAAGAAACACATTAAAGTTTTACATAGACTTATATAGGAAACACATTAAAGTCTTCTTCTCTGGAACTACAAGAGCCATAGGTTTAATATTTTGCATTTACTATACTCTTATGGTCTTTTACCAAGTTTGTTCAAATTGTGATCGTGTGGTCACATTGGGCCCCGCCCCAGGGGTCATGTTTTACATAGACTTGTATAGGGAAAAACTTAAAAATCTTCTTCTTTGAAACCACAAAGCTCTCATATATTACATGTAGCCCTGGGGTCACATTTGGCTCTGCGCAAGGTGTTACACTCTAGCAACTTCATTTCGTGTTTGATATTTACCAAACTTTGTCAGTGTCTTTATATAATACTAATGTTATTATACACAACAGAACCCACATTTCTGTAACAATCTTAACAATCTTAACCAAACTTGCACAGATTGTATATGACCATAAGATTTCGAAAAAGTTTGATAATGTGCCAGTACTCAGGTGATCGATTTAGGGCCATCTTGGCCCTCTTGTTTTAAGCCCTGTCCCCCGTTAGTCGAGACATGAATCTTCGGATTTCTTGTTTCTAAAATTATCAGTATGACAGTATGTTGATCCTGTTCGCAACTTATTTTGATTCGACATTAAACATGGCTGCCATTGGCCATCTTTGTTTACACAGAGTTATACAATAAAAACTTTGCAGCTACTACTCCTCTGAAACAACTTGACTGAAACTTTACAGGAATGCTGATTTGGCTATCACAACTTATCAGTAGAGCTTCAAGGTTATTGACCTGTTGTTGCTGAATACATTTACTTTCCTTAAGGAATTTTAATTAAACCAGCACACACAAAGTGCATCTCATGGAAAGGAAGCTCGGGATTATTATTTAGGTAGTTTTTCAGTCAAGGTCAATGCTGCTATTGGAAATTTAAATAACAAAAAAATTACCTCAAGATCATTAAACATGAGATTGTTATTCACGGTCACTGTTACTACAAATAAAATTTGGTTTCTGCTGAATAAATTCACCTTCCCTTAAGGAATCTTCACGAACTTCACATAAATGAATATCGGACTGATCGTAAAGTTGAAAAACAATGATGCCCTTTAAAGACTGCATCTCTGGCTTATTCTTTTCTTTTGATCAGCCATTTTGGCAATTAGAGGGCACCACGTTATTTGATGTTTTACGTGGCTCGATAACGCAATTAAATATATGGATAATATTGAGCACGGGGTCACAAATTACTTGAATGACATCGAGAGGCGGAAAAGTGGGCGGCTTCCATCGCACACACGATAATTTGGCAGCGGTTTTCAATAAACACAGCGATTATTAGTTATCAGTCAAATTGATTGTCGCTAATTACCTTATAACACCCAGCGGCATATTGGCTTTGAGTTTTTGAATTTGGGATTTCCCGAGATTTTTTTGACAAAGTCGGTCAGAATTTCGGATTTGCCTGACTGCCACTGTCTGGCGAATTTGCTATGTATTTCTCACGATTTCCATTCGCTAGTCTGGGTTATTCTTCGCCTATGGCGATTTGGCGAATGGTTAATGCGAGCCTAGCAGTTTCAGTTGTGGTTTATTTTAAGTAAAATATATGTTTAATCTGAATTTAACTTTGCTGATTATTTTCTTTTGTACGCTCTGTGCTGTGGGGAACATCTCTGTAGTGTGAGGAAGCATGCTTTTCTTTCGGGAAAAGAGATCCAGGTTCGAGTCCTGGCGGAGATTCCGGCACACTTACTGATCTGTACAAACTTTGTTCTGGGATAACCACAACTTTAACATACATACATGATAAAACTGTCCATTACACAATTATACTAGTGTCAAAACATATTTCCATAATATCGGACAAATCCAAAGGGCATTTTTAATCTCTTTCTTTTAATACAATTATTGTACAACACAATTGTCAAGCATTGATGTTATTCACAGGAATTCCATTAGGCCCTCCCTGCTTATCAACTACTTGCACGTTATCTACATGTAGTCCGTACTTCCCACATTGAACTGTCTGCTGCCACTCACAGACAAAGATAAATGGCTATTAACTGACACCTGTTGATAAGATCATAGACGTATGAGCTTTTGAATTTCGAAAAGATTCAGAGACTGTGAGATCTTAAAATGTTCCAATTATCAATGAACTTGATATTTAATATTTTCAAATATATGACATATATTTAGGGGATTGCGTCTAAAAGGACGTGTCGTAAATGACTAATGAGTTAACACTGTCATTCATGATGACGTATTCGGTTGTTTTTGCCTTCAAGGCCAAAGCTTTTTCGACTATTTCGGACAGTGAGGCCGTGACTCTTTGAGTGACGTTATCTGTTATTTCCCGTATTAAAGGGAGTACATCGTGATTTTCATGGGAGTCTAGGTGTCAGACTTAGAATTGACAAATATTAATATTTTCTATTCTATATGACCAAAACATAATGGGATTTGTTCTACTAGGGAACAAATACTAATTATTTCAGGGGGTGGAGAACAGCGATTATTATGAACGTGTAATTCTAACGCATAACATCTCTTTGCAGTGATCGCCATTTTGTAAGTATCGATCTGTTTTTGTGTTCTGAAAATCGGTATTTAATTGTTATCTCCAAACTACTTGTTGATAATACGCATCAAATATTAATGCTGAATGCTTGTTACATGTCGGACGGTATACCCTGCTTATGTACGCAATGGCCGTATTGTGCTACGATGTTGACCGATTAGGAATTCTCAATCAGACAATGCAAAAGGAACGACAACTCTGGTTATTGATTGGAAATTGGAGTCGTGCAGGTTTGCCAAGGCTGTGAACTTATTAAGACATATCAAATTATACGTATGTGTAACATTATGTTGAAATAATATCCGACAGGTATTTATGTGTATATAATAACACAGTTTTGAAACGAAAGTGTTTATTTCGATTCTTCTGTCATAGCCTAACAGAAGTATGCCACTGTATGTGCTATTGCTTTTAAATGAAAGTTGATTCCAGATTATTTTGTCATTTCTGTATCGAACACAAGTCGACAATATTACAATATTGTATTAAAGGAAAGTGTAGATGTCAATTGTTGGGTCATAGCCTAACATAATTCTTTCCAAGTTAGCTGTACAGTGTTACAATTGGAAATCACGGTATTTAAATGCTATCTCGAAACAAATTGTTAATACGCATCAAGTGTTATTGAATGATTGTGACAATGGGCACATCGATTTCTTTTACATCATTCATCCAGGATGCTTTGGCCTTATCGTATATGCACATTTAATTTAGAACACTAATATAATAATAAGAATAAAAAGTAAATAAAATAACGTTGTATATGCATTTGTAAACTACTAAATGTGTTTGTATTATCGTTGATAAAGCGGCCGGGACATGCTGGATGGTGGATGACCTTGCCAAGACGGCGATATAACTTAGCTTCAGTTCTAGAAAAATATTATAGTAACACATATCTTTAAATAATGTACGAGAGGTAGGTGTAATATTTGAGTCAGAACTTGAGGTGTTAATTTCCATTTGTCTGAAATAGCCTAACATAAGTATGGCATTATATAGGGTGGCATTGCAAGCGCAAGGCTATCCCGTCAGAATGTTGCAATGTGTTGATGTCGATTTCTGGGACATAGCCTAACATTATTCTAAAAAACAAAAACAAAAAATACATAAATATAATGTTCTGTTATTGCATATTAAATTAAGTCAATTTATTGAAGCTCACGACAGTATTAATATATATTATTATATATTAATATATATATATAAACAATAAAAAAAAAAAAAAAAATAATAATATATAAACATTATCCTGTCTTACTGGAGGTCAGTAGCATCATTAAACCATTTGCCACTGTTTTCAGATCATGCCAAAAAAAGTATCGCAAAGTCCGTATGCTCAGGGGAGAGGGACAAGAGAAATGCAAGATAAGAATGGATCTGAAGATAATGGTTCTAACGGCACTCTAGCACTTTTGAACAAGTAACATTGGTCCCGTGGCATTACTGGGAACAATGGACAAAAAATCTGCATTTAAACGGATGCAAATCAATTTTCATAGCTTTTGAGTTGTTGAGTTATAAGATATTTTATAGTTGTAATCAATATCATAGTGACTTAGTGAGCACATATTCTTTTTATATTGTGCTTTAATTTCTGTATTTGCTTTACTTTCACAGGGCTAAATTTCAGGGTCAAACATGTTTTTGTTTAGATAAATTTGCCAGGTGTTTTTCTTTTTAGCAATTTATTTCAGTAATCAGTTTTGCCGAAAATACAGTCTTAAGAGTCCAAGATTTATGTAAAGCCACTCGCTTTACAGCGTTATGTCGTGGTATCTCAAGAGTTTGTGGGAAACTGTTTAATCGTGTGATCATGGGAGGTCAACCAGGATCAGAACGTGTAAGGCGAAGACGCAGACTGCGAGTGTAGTAGCCAACTGGTTTCGCAAATTTGTGGCTAAATGAACAGATGTCTCAACGCTAAGGGAACAGGGCTCATTTTTAAACACTTTATTATGGTTTTTAATTCAATTAAAAACTACGGCAACAACAACAGATAACAACAACACAGAACATACATTCTTTCTATTAACTTTAAGAGAAATATGCTTTTTCTACAGTGGGTGTCGGCTTAGAATTAAAGTGAACTGAATTGGGTTTTAAGGCGCACCAACACATGGAAGGTTATATGGCGCCTAACAGGAATGAATTAAAGTGAACCAAATTCTTAGTGTGTGTAAAGTGGTTCGCTTTTTGTTGTTGCAGTTATAACAAACCGGTATAAATTGTCCCTTTTTACACTTGGATACAACACATGCAAATGCATGAATGTTGGTTAATGAATATACTAACTTTACACCAGGAGTCTGAAATGGCTGAAAACGGTATATACTACCCGTTATGTTATTTTACACCCAGAGTGTGAGAATGTCGATGAGCATGTAATTAATATGTCGCCAGGACTTAGATATCTCCGCACTAGTGTTTATGTCGAAGTATATTGACAATAGGTTATAATACAACTGCATGTGCTTATTATTGACAACTGGCGGCGTGTTGGTTGCAGGTCTATGCTATTTTTCTTTTGTCAAATTGATAGATATATGTCACAGTTTGTTTTGCTTATTACAGATATTTTTCTACTTACTGCTGTGTCTGCTTGCTGCTATAACAGTATAAAATGTCCTAAATTATTTCGTCTAGCGGTCAGCTTTACACATTTACTGTTTGCGTACAATGATGTTTTCATTCAGTGGCTGTTGTTTTTATACAGAGTGGTGGCTGATGCTGTTTTAATTATAATTAGATCTCTGTGTTATAGGTTATTTTACGCCATACCTTGCACTTCAGTTTGTCACCATCACGATGTCGAAAGGCCAATCAACAATGTTCCTATGTCGAATAACTGGGTATCGAACATGCGGTTGCGAGACGTACCATAGAGACCTTCAGTAGTTGGTATCATATGTTAAGCTCTCCGTTTACAATTTGCTAGTATGTTAGCCAGGAACAAACATTTAGACCTGGTTTATGAACTAAGTTAATTGCAGACCAGACTCGTACTATGAAAGCCAAAGTGAATATGTCACACGGAACTGTATACAATTGGGCTCCTGCCGTTTTTGGTCGAAGAGCTTATGGACATTTAGTTTTCTATTGTAAATGTCATCAAAGTAGGCCTCTAACACTATCTTGTGTTGAATTTGGAAATATATATTGAACTGCTTAATTTCTTGCCAATGAATTTATATAGTGGCATTTCATTGTTCAGGAACAAGGAAGTAGATGATGCTTTGTTGCCTGGTAATTTGTATTTCTATTAAGGATGATAAATAGTGGGGCTGCCCAAGCATTATTTTAACTTGAGGCTTTTAAATTAATCCTAACAAAGCAAAGGTCAAGGTTTTTCATGTTAAATATTGAAATCTTATAAAAGTTTATGTGTTTGTTGTTTTTAAGCAATGCTGTATTGGGATGATGTACAATTATTATCAAGGCAAGCCTTGTTTGTGAATGGTTTACAACAAGAAATTCAATTTTTTATAATTTAAATTTAAGAAATTATACATTCAACCTTTAAGATTGGCTGTGGCTTTGCAATTATATAGATACTTTTTATATTTACCCTATTTGGGTTATATTAGCTCTCCGTAGCTATAAATTATGATGACATTGAAGTATGTCTGTTACACCTCTTTGGAGGTTTTTGTTTGTGGTTTTTGTAGCTTTTTGTATATGACATGACACAATCGCTTCATTGGTTGAAGTATGTCTGTTATACCTCTTTGGAGGTTTTTTGATTTTGTTTATGTATATGACATGACACAATCGCTTCATTGGTTGAAGTACGTCTGTTATACCTCTTTGGAGGTTTTTTGATTTTGTTTATGTATATGACATGACATAATCGCTTCATTGGTTGAAGTACGTCTGTCATACCTCTTTGGAGGTTTTTTATTATCTAAGCTGTGTTCCGCTTCCCCCATGTTTGGCGGTGCCACGCGGCATGTGGCATACACATGCCGAGTGGCATGTGGCGGTATTTCGCGGACACAGCATAGTGTAGTTAAAATATTCTAAGAACTTTGTTATTTTCTATGCAAGAAGTTTTTAATTTTAAGACTTGTCTTTGTGAACATCTGTTCACAGGGTTTACACTGTACAGTAGTCAGTTACAATTTAAACTTAGTTTGGGGTCTTTGTGAACATCTGTTCCCAGGGTTTACACTGTACAGTGGTCAGTTACAATTTAAATTTAGTTTGGACTATGAACATTGGATTTACCTGAAATGTTCCAATTTGATTAACTACACATTTTATTTTACACTATATATTGTTGAAGCCATGGCCAGCTTATTCCAATAAATATATAAACTAGTAACATTTTGTTTTATTTGTAACCCATCTCAAATAATTAATGACCCTACACACTATCTCTTATTTGCAAAGAAATTCCTTCTGCGCAGTAATACGTGCTATCCTAGGTGATGCACTAGGGTTAATTTCGGCATTTTACGCCCGATTCCGTCCTAACTATATGGTGTTGTGAGAATTTAGACGTTAATGAAATGATTCTAACGTCATAATCTGATTGAAATAAGTGTTTTATCATGAATTATCTTTTCTGAAATCATGGCGTCAGCTGGCATTGATACGCTTGTAAATGATGTGTGTGCATTAAACTCAGTTGTTATTTTGCCGACTAATGAGTTAACATTGTCATCTATGATGACATTTTCAGTTGTTTTTGCCTTAGAGGCCAGAGCCTTTTCTACTATTTCGGACAGTGAGGCCGTGACTCTTTGAGTGACATTTCTGTTATTTCCCTTATTAAATTAGCAGGTAAAAAAATTGATACTTCCCTTGTTTTCTTTGTTGACCTTATCATCGTCGGGCTGTCTTGCTGTCCTTTTTCTTTGGGGCCATTCTTTGAAATAGTGAATACAGCGAGGGACACCATTTTTAGTGAAATACCGCTCTATAATAAGGCACTTACTACTCTATGTATGAGAGGGTACTAAAATACCGCTCTATAATAAGGCACTTAACTCCTCTATGTATGAGAGGGCACTAAAATACCGCTCTATAATCGGGCACTTAACGCCTCAAATGTATGAGAGGGAACTAAAATACCGCTTTATAATAATGCACTTAACTCCTCTATGTATGACAGGGCACTAAAATACTGCTCTATAATAAGGCACTTAAATCCTCTATGTATGAGAGGGCACTAAAATACCTCTCTATAATCGGGCACTTAACGCCTCGAGTGTATGAGAGGGGACTAAAATACCGCTCTATAATAAGGCACTTAGCTCCTCTATGTATGAGAGGGCACTAAAATACCGCTCTATAATCGGGCACTTAACGCCTCAAATGTATGAGAGGGGACTAAAATACCGCTCTATAATAAGGCACTTAACGCCTATATTTATGAGAGGGCACTAAAATACCGCTCTATACTCGGGCACTTAACGCCTCGAATGTATGAGAGGGCACTAAAATACCGCTCTATAAACGGTCACTTAACGCCTAGATGTATGAGAGTGCACTGAAATACTGCTCTATAATAAGGCACTTAGCGCCTCGAATGTATGTGAGGGCACTAAAATGCCGCTCTATAATAAGGCACTTAACGCCCTGATGTGTGAGAGGTCACTACAATCGTGCTCTATAATCGGGCACTTAACGCCTCGACGTATGAGAGGGCACTAAAATACCGCTTTAAAATAAGGCACTTAACTCCTCTACGTATGACAAGGCACTAAAATACCGCTCTATAATCGGGCACTTACACCTCGCTGTATGAGAGGGCACTAAAACACAGCTCTATAATAAGGCACTTAACACCTCTATAATATGAAAGGGCACTAAAATACCGCTCTATACTAAGGCACTTAACGCCTCCGTGTATGCTATTGCACTAAAATACCGCTCTATAATAAGGGACGTAACGCCTCTATGTAAGCGGGAGGCACTCAAACGACACCGTAGTACGGCACTTGACGCCTCTGTGTATGAGAGGGCACTAAACGCCGCTCTATGATAAGGCATTCGACGTCTCTATGTATGAGAGGGAACTAAACAATGCCCTGTAAAAGGGGGGGGGGGGTGCACTTGAAGTAATAAGACACTTGACACCTCTATGTATGAGAAGGAACTAAACAATGAAACTAGATGCTGCTCTGTAGTAATGCGTATGGCGCCTCTCTGTATGATATGGTCTTAACGGTTACATGTGTGCGAGGGCACTAAATAACGCTCTTTTCTAAGGCGCATGAGTGGGAGTGTACATGGTATTTGATAATTGTAAAGAGGGGAGCTTAAAAAGCCTCTATTTATGACGAATTGCTGTACGGTAACAAATTGAAACGGTTTTATGACAGGAATGCAAAACCTCTGAGCCCCTTGTCAACTAGAGACACAGTAAGAATTCAACCATCTAACAAATTGTGGAAACCTGCTCTCGTAGTTCAAAAGCATAATGAGCGATCCTACTCGGTTATGACAAAAGATGATAATGCCATTTACCGTAGGAACAGAAGACACCTTCTTAAAATGAAGGAAAATCACGGTGTCAAAGTGAAGGTTCACTTCCCGCCAAAGTGCCGCGAAGAGAAAAAATGCCTCGTCAAATGCCACAAATGTGTTAAAAACACACATTAAAAGCAAAGTTTTTGTGTCTAACTTAACTGTCATGTAACACCTTCTTGTTGAATTCTCATTAGCCCGATCAAGGCGGCCACATAATCGGTGTAATCATCATGGAACTACCATACACTTCGAAACATGCTGGATTAAATGCCCATTTATCAACCTCAGCGTGCCACCGGGAGGTGTAAGATAATCAGCAATAAACTGACACTTTATTAAGTCAGATCTAAATGACGTTTGAGTGGACCAAAGATCATCGCAGCCTGCGATACTGGAGATTAATCTCCAGCTGCCAAATTGACCACGAACGAATCGTTTGGATATGAACATTAATGAATTCTGTCAAGAAATCCTTTATATCTATGAACTTGTTATACGCATTCTTATATTATGAAATAACTTATAACTTTGAATTTAAAAAGGGCAGTTGTTGTATTGTCGTCTTATAAAGACTCGATGAACAGACAATAAAACCGAGTCTGCTGCTTTATTCTCTTAACTGTATTTGTTGCTCCCAAAGGATCGCCTTTATCAGTATTTATTATAACAGACACTCTCTTACCACGCACTCCAGTCTGAAACACTGACTACTGCTGGTCAGTTCCCTATCTACGTTACAATGAATAACATCGTAAATAGAGATAATTACTTAGAGCAAGTTGTTAGTTCTTAGTTATTTATCGTCTACATCAACACCGGTAAGACTATCACATAGCATAAATGCCTCTATTTATTACAAATGGTGCACTGTAATTGCAATAGTCTAGTTACTGCTCTGCAATAAGGACTCTATGTACGCCTCTGTATATGAGTGGGAACTATATGCTGACTAAATATTACTCTGAAATAGGGCACTTAACGCCTCATTTTATGACACACAGGGGACTAAACCCTGCTCTGTAAAAGCTTATATTCCAGTATTGTTTTAATCTGAAATCATGTCTCAACCGATTATCTATGCCACATAAACATCGAGACGCCTTGGGATCGCATGACCCAATGGCGTTCAATGGCATTTTAACAAACTACTAATATATTTGTAGTAAATAAGATATAGCGTCACTTGCCTGATATATAATATTCCGCAAAGCTATAATATTCCTTTAAACTTTTTAGAATGTTCCACTCCGACTGGCTGTTGTAAAACACAGAGTCTGAAAGGGATATGTTACAGCTAACCCTGGTTTTGAACGGGGCCCGCCCCCGCTGTTTTAATAAGCCAATGGTATACGTGTTGCGTTATAAACACTGAAGCGCGTAATAGGTTTATAAACCGGGGTCCGGGCCGTACGAACAGAGAACAAACGCTTTGCATAAATATCCATTTACTTCGCAATTAGATTATATGTGTTTAATCTAGATATCCTTAGATTAATGCAGCTTTGCCTTAACATTTGGCAGTTTGAATAATTTCAGACAGTCCCCAAAATGCATTGCTTGAGAATCCCCCAAATCTATCAAATTGATATGCATATTACCGTGTCTACCACACTTGTAGTTAATTTACCTAACTTAACATCTTGGCTTCTTATTTAACCCGTGCAATGCATTATTATGTCTGGCTTTTAAGATAGATAACATTAATTTCTGAGTATAGCAATAATGTATATTGCTTAAAATGACATATTATTTGAAGAGGATCCGCAAAGTAATGCAATAAGGATATCCTTATTTGCTAAGTAATCGTCAATACTTTTAAATATTGCCTTTTTACGTCGGTTTGGCATAATCGTTTTGGCATAATCGTTTTGGCATTATCGACACAGTCATTGTGTTTCTTGTGTGAATTACTTCTTCATGTTTTATGGCAATTCCTAATGCAAAGAGTCTGTGTGTCTCGCGTGCATTTATTCTTTATGGATTGGAACAAGCTAATCTCACTGATGGCGGTAACAATGTGTTTATCAATTTGCAAATAAAAAAACCAACGAAAGTTATTTTTTTATTTTTATTTTTTTGTATTTGTGCAAATAAGTCTTCAGATTGGTGTAAACGGCCCAGTAAACTAAATATATTCAACTTTGCGTTTTGGAGCTACATTATACCTTTGGTCCACGTGGAATCGTGCACTGTCTTTGGTAAGTGCCATCTTTCATCCTTCATCCCATTTCCCTCTGATGTCACTGTCCCGACTCAACATTACATGTGATAATCGGTTACCTGCCATGACCCAAACATTGAGTGGCGTCATCAGTGTTTGTGAGGAGAGTATAATCTTTCAAAGAATGAATTATAAATTGCAGCCAGCGAATTATCCAAAACAATGTTTTGCGAAATATGCAAACCAAAATGTGTGCATAAACTTTGTTCATTGTTGATGTTTTATTTTGCACCAAACAGGGTAATATTGAAGGAATATTTCTGTGAAAAGGGGTCGTGTGATTTTGAAATATAAGAACATGATATACAACTATGGCCCGTGTATTTTTATCAGTCGTGGAAAAAGGAGAAAAAGGAGAAAAGTCTACATTATTTGCAAATGAAAGTAACTAATCTGTATGCCAGAAAAAGTCAGGAAGGATGAAAAACTGTTTTTAAACATACAAAGCTGTTTTCTTGTCTTTCTGGCTTTCCCTTCTTCCAGGGAAATATAGTATTTCTTTTATGTTTAGTCACATGAGGTACCTATATACTTACGTCTTCTCCGTTGCATATTGAAATGTAGACAAGTCAAACAGGAATTGTAGCTTTCCAGGACCACAGTCTAAAGTTTATTGAACGTTCGATTAGTAATAGGTGATTTACTTTCATAGAGATGTGAAAACGAATGCGGAGTATTATTATCAGATTTGTACCTCCGGAGCGAAATAAATGCCGAATTTCAAAATGTTTTTTTTTAAACTAAACTAATAACACCTTATTTTAGCTAGTCTTTCACCGTTTTCCATGCAATTATTTGCGTATGAATCTCAATGCAAAGTCTTTATTGACACTAAATAATGTAAATTTGTGAAATAACATTTGGATAATTATGGGAATACATTAAAAATAATTATTGAATGCTTTTTATATACAATTTTCTTAAGAATTTGTAATACATTACATTAAATGTAAAACATGGAATACAACCATTATCAATGATACAACTCAAACAAAGGGACAATATGACGCTGACACAACTATTTAAGGTCACTCGTTAAATTATGTATATTTTCTCATGTTGTCTGACTGCCATTACGTGGTCCGAGTGTTAACTTTCATACCCCATCCAACCCCTTCTCTAAGAAGCGAAAACGGGGTTGGCTGGGGTATGAAATAAATGTTAAATTCTGCTTAAACAGTTTGCATATTTTAAAATTAAAACAGGTAATATGTAATTTTAAACAGGTTATCGCATTTTTTCAGTAAAAAAAGATTTTAAACGTGTTTTATTGTCGAAATATCCGTTATAAAATCATACAAATGTAAGCGTTCCCATCGCTTAATGGAATTAAGGCGGGACCACTTAATGGCACATATGCACACAGCTTCAATATGCGATAATGTTGTACTTCAATAGTCGGAGATAGGAAACTGTAAGTAAAAAGAAGTTCCATAATATTCATCTATTGGGATTTTTTTCCGGTAGGAATCATCCGCTGGCTAAAGTTGTGCAGGAATCGCAAATATGAATATACACTTCTCAAAACTGCTAACTACACCGCTACGTTTTGGGTTATATATATCGATGGGTTGAATGTTTTTCAATAAAATAAAAAGGAAATACCAATTCAATCATTTTTACATCATTTCATTTTATTTTTTTCATGGGCAATGCTAGAACTAAACCACAATAAGCAATTACAAACGACCCATGTAAACACTAAAGCCACACTTTTCATTTCTTGTTCATAAAAGTGTGACTTTAGTGTTTACATGGGTCGTTTGTAATTGCTTATTGTGGTTTAGTTCTAGCATTGCCCATGAAAAAAATAAAATGAAATGATGTAAAAATGATTGAATTGGTATTTCCTTTTTATTTTATTGAAAAACATTCAACCCATCGATATATATAACCCAAAACGTGAGCGGTGTAGTTAGCAGTTTTGAGAAGTGTAGATGAAAATATTTATTTCAATATACCGAAAAAATAAGTTTTTTGAGGAAAATGAAATATGTAAAAAAAAGGTCCATTTCGTTCTTATTTTAAAAAACAGTAAGTTTTAGTTTATTTATTAACCAGTTTTGATATAAGCAACACGTTATGGTCAACACAAACATGCATATCTTTAAAATAATGCACATAACAGCAACATTTTAGAAATATAAAAAGCATAATACATGTACTAATAAAGTGTTTACTGATTCATTTTCGAATAAAGCGTTGGCCATGGAAAAAAACCAATATCTATTTATAAACTTGCTATGACGTACGGTAGGATTGGTATCATCAGAAATTCATTAATTCCAAGAATATGCGATTGGCAGGGTAACATTAAATACATGTTGCCCTCCAGTGACGTCACTCCAAGGAGTGACATTACAACAGCGTAAGACAGCGTGAAATGGTAAATAGCAGTCTAGGTGAATTTAACATGGGAAATTGACATGATGTATAATAACGCAAATTGAGGCATTACGGGAGAGTGAGTTAACTGTTCAACTATTTTACAAACTAATAAGAAAAAATTAATACATGTTACATAGATAAAAGAGTATGAGAGTGGACCTTTGGAAACGGCCGAACACGATAAAAACGAAATATTGCAGTCTCGGTTTGATTGAGACTGTTCATGAACGGTAGTAAAATATGCTTGCTACCGTTCACGCCCCCTAGCCCCGGGTTGAGCAGAACTCAATATTTATAAACTATATAGTACAGAATCTAAACCATTCCGGAGATGGCATGCATATGGCGGTGGACATGCTACTTTTAATGTCATAATTCCATGTCCAGCGGCGTATGATCCCAGTATGTAACAAAATTCTATAGCCCCGAAGAGCGAAATAAACAAAATGAAATTTCGTCGGGAGCAGCGGTTATGAAGACTGCGCATCACAAGTAACAACAGTCAAACGATTAAATTGCAAAGCAGACAACATATACTATGGTTGGTTAAACAATACCCAGAGCCTTTATCGGCCGGAGAAGTGGAACCACCGAATCGAAATTTAAATAAGAAAACATAAACATTTCAAAATGGAGTCTAATATACGACTATGGTGATATAAATTTATCATATAACATGGCATCTGGAGTGCAGTAAAGCCATGACTTATTTCTCGTAATACACTAGTGTATTACAGATGCAAATGAGGACCGAATCACTGTGTTTGTATATATATATATATATACATGTAATAGCTGTAGTTCAATACATTTGCATATGTTTCTATGCATAGTGTGATGTTGATTTGATGTATTGTAACATATCTGCAAGAAAATATTAGTAAACTAAACTTTAAATAGCGCGAAAAAAGTGTGGACGTTGACTTGTATGCTGGATTGTGAGTGTAATCATAGACATATGTACATATCACTGACGTAGTTAACTAAAATAAGTACTTTCAGCCCCCATCCCCCGCCACACTGCACCCCACCCACCAAATTATAGACATATGTACATGTCACTGGTGTAGTTAACTAAAAAATAAGTACTTTCAGCCCCCGCCCCACCATCACCCACAAGGTAGATATCACAAACACATACACCTCCGCCTCACCATCATTCATATTCATTATGTCATTTTTATCATGCTCATTCAAGATCTTTGAAACGTTGAACCGTGGCTCTATGTAAATTGAGTATATATAGCATTTGCAGCAACTATGCCCATTCTCCATATTTGACCTTGATGTAAATGGAGGATGAGCCGGACGCGTTCATTCATGTTAGGCGTCATATAACCTTTCATGTGTTCATGTGCGCCTTAAACCCAATTCAGTTTATTCAGTGACTTACGGCAGATGCGATTTCAGGATTTGAGATGGTGATGTAAGTTTCTACTATTTCAGAGTACATCTTGAACAATTACGTTTCCCTGTAACTACTTTTTTGTGAACATAAATTGAGTTAAGTATACATGTATGCTATTGGTGTTTTGGCGCGTAGATGATGTTAAGATAATCCGTCACTTTAGGCACCTTGGCTGTGACATGCAAAACGGAACGTCAAGCAATGGCTCTGTCGAGAACCTTGCTATAACACCAAGAATATATAAACATGTTACCTGTATTTTATTAGTCCCATACCGGTTTAAACCGGAGGGTACTATAGGTCTACCCCTGTCTGTCTATCCGTCCGTACATTCGGATCCAATAATCTGTCAGTAAGAATTAATTGTTCCCCTGAGATATAATTAACACGGTGGCGAAACCACGTGACTTTTTGATCGGGTTCTCGGCAAAAAATATAAAAAAACACTCGATTCAGGTTTTTGCTTCATAATTTCATTTAAAGAATTGTCTTCACCTAAAGCGTATATACCTGTACATACTGAGGTCTTCTCTCCTCAGGAAACGGTAAAAAATGTATTCCTCCAGTACTTTCTAAGATTAGCCTTCCCAAAATGTACACGGTTATAGATTTCTTTAAAAATCCGACATATTCGGAGGGCTAGTCTCCGGAAGTACTGGATGCATGGAATAATTCTTTGCGGCGGAGGAAATAACTGACTTTGGAGGTGTACTTGTGTTTTAGTCGAGTACAATTCGTTAAATATTAAGAAAGTTATAAATCTGAATCAAGCGTACTGTTTACATTTTACGATTAACAAGAGTCTCCATTGGACACAAAGTACGCCCATTCTGCAGGCGAGTATATGTGTGCTTAGGTTTGCTAACATGCACTGGATAGAGAAGTAATTAATGACAGCTCTAACTTTTGATTTAATAAAGAACTATTAACGCACTAGTTTTACCAAATATCCTGATATGATATTGGTAATATATTAAAATAAATGTTTTAAAAAAGTGTATATGCATGAAGTAACTGTTGAATTGCCTGCGAATTGATGCTTTGCATCATTTTTTTTTCTTGTTTGTAACTGTGATAAATGATTGTAAGTGTTAGTGCCGCGACATAATACGAACTCCGTTGTTACCAGGGTGATTGGACTGGTTTTCGAACTTGACCGAGTTTCATCAAGATTGAAAAACAAATATTGAAGTTATTTAGCGGACATCATCAAAATTTTCAATAAGTAAATGGCCATAACTCCGTTGTTACCAAGACGATCAGGATGTTTTCCGAACTTGACCTAGATATTATTCCCATAAACATTAGTCCAAAGTTTCATAAAGATTAAACAACAAATACTGAAGTTATTGAGCGGACATCGTTAACGTTGTCACTTTTCAATAATTAAAAGGTCACAACTCCGTTGTTACCGGGGCGATTTTCAATAAAGGGCCATAACTCCGTTGTTACCGGGGCGATTGGGCTGGTTTTCGAACTTGCCTGAGATATTATGCCCATAAACATTATTTTCAAGTTTCATAAGGATAGGATAATAGTTGTTTGACTTAGAGGGCGGACATCGCAAAATTGTCAATTTTCAATAATCAAAGGGCCATAACTCCGTTGTTTCTGGGACGATTGGGCTGGTTTTCGAACTTGACCGAGATATTATGCCCATAAACATTATTTCAAAGTTTCATAATGATTGGATAATGTGTTTGAGTTAGAGAGCGGACATCGCAAAACTTAACGGACAGACGAACGGACAACGCCACGACATAATACGTCCCGTCTGAGGGCTGGCGTGGCGTAGTCGGTAGCGCGGCGGATTTGTAACCGGAGGCCCCGGGTTCAATCCTTCGTGGTGCCACTGAGTTCCGTCGGTGTGTTCTTGGGCAAGACACTTTTCCTTAGCCTCGTCCGTCGGATGGGGACGTAAACCGGGCGGTCCCGTGTATCGGTCTATCAACCGAGCACGTTAAAGAACCATAGGAATCTATTCGATAATAAGAGTAGGGCAGGTTCCCGGATTCCTATGTATCATTCCCCTCTCACTGGGGCGACTCTAAATAACCTGTACTGTGTTGATGAGCCGTTAAACAACATTCAATTCAATTCAATTAGGACGGACGTGTGTAGACTGTCGATTTTTCCTCTCCCTCCACCACAGAAAAGCGACCGTCATATAAAACATTAGATGTGCTGAAAAGCACCATACCAAAAATTAACTTGTTATATATCTGTGTGCCAGTGTGTGGTATTACAGATATTTGAAGTAATTTCAAATCAAGATCAGCCTCTGAGAGGGTAACTTTCTGTACTCCCTCGAGGAACAAGTAGAGAAATTACTACTTTAATTATCTCGCTAGATATGAACAAATACATACACTGCCAGTCTGTTGATTTAGTTAATAATATCATAGTTGTTTATGATAGTATATTAATTTAAAAACTGAGTTGTAACATTTCAACTGATGTCTGCTCGAAAATTTACCAGTATATGGTTATAATGGCTTGCAACTTAAAAGTAAAACATAAGTAAACTAACAGTGAATGTATCGTTTTGTAGCAATATGTCGATCAAAGTGATTTTTTTCTCAAATAAACTGAATTGCTCATCAAGCCTAAAGCCCTTCCAGTGTCAATATTTAACTAAATTTTCAAACAAAGTCAACATACTACATGTACCAACTGACGAAATACCATGATAAAATAAACGAAAGCACATGGTAATAATATTTATTATCATTGATCTTGCCAATAAAACAGAATCGAAACAGTATTTAGTGAAAAACATTTTTACCAAACTGAAATGGAGGTAATTTCAAAATAATTAATTTGATGTCACTGTTTTCCACTTCTTAATTTAAAGGACAATCTATGTTGATATTTTAAAACTCTCACCCTTAGTTTTTCGTCATAACTTGCATTTGTTTAATCATTAATATAAGTTATAAGAAAGAATCGTATAATGATAATTATTTTTGCTGACTGTTGATTATATTGCTCCGATAATAGTTTCACAACATAGTAGAATAAGAACAAAAGAAGAGGTCAAATATGGCCTTTGGACGCTCTACTGGTCAAAATGGCTCTTGTGCTGCATGGGTTGTCATCATAAAATGCCCTTCAGTACTTTTTTAAAAAAAATTGCAAATAAAAACAAGAAGAAAAACAAGAGAAATTTTAAACCTTTGACCCATGTTAACAATTAAAACAAACTCGCAATTTTAATTTTAAAAAATAAATAATAATAAACATTAAACTGAAACAAGTTTCAAAAAAATAAAAAATAAAAAAATAAAAAAGATTTAAAATATTTTTCTTGAACAACCAAAAATTAAAAAAACACATGTAATGATCAAAACATAAATTAAAAAATATTTAAATATTTCTCTTTAACAACAAATAATAATATAAAACAAGAGGTCAATGACCTTGAAGCTGTACTGGTAGGTTTTGATAGCTAGCTCAGCATTCCTTTGAAGTGTCATGAAAATCTGTCGGTTAGTTTCAGAGGAGTAGTCGTTACAAGTTTTTTACTATATAACTCTATGTAAACAAGGATGGCCACTGGCAGCCATGTTTAATGTTGAATCAAAATAATTTTCAACAAGGACCAACATCATGTCATGCTGATCATTTTAGAAAAAGTCCCATATCAATATAACTTATAGTTTTCAAGAAGTTACAGTTGCTACAAATTAGTTTTTAAAAATCTACTTTTAGCAATGGCGGTCATCTTGAATTTCCGTCCAACCTGAATATATGCTAGGATCAACTAAACATCAAGAGCAACATTCCTGTAAAGTTTTATGAAAAGCTGTCAATAGTCGCCACAAAAAAAAAAGTTTACGGACAGCCGGACGACGCACCACAGCATAAGCGCCGAGCAAATAAAGTAGAATTAAAATAAATAATAATACATTTGAACCCACGACCCCCAGTTCCTAATATAGCATATTTAAGAAAATCAAGGGCCATTACTCTGGTGTAACTGGTCTGATCAGGCTGAGAGGGCTGGCGTGGCGCAGTCGGTAGCACGGCGGATTTGTAACCGGAGGCCCCGGGTTCCCTGAGTTTTATCGGTGTGTTCTTGGGCAAGACACTTTCCCATAGCCTCGTCCGTCGGATAGGGACGTAAACCGGGCGGTTCCGTATATCGGTATATCCTCCAAGCACGTTAAAGAACCATAATAAGAGTACGGTATAATTCCCGGATTTCTATGTATCCTTTAGCTCTCTCTGGGGCGGCTCTAAATATTTAAATAGTTGATGAGCCGTTAAACAACATTCAATTCTGATCAGGCTGTTTCTTTTTAACTTCTCCGAGCTTTCCTTGATACAAAGACACTGACAAAGTTTGGTAAAGATCAACTTAAAAATGAAGGCCCTATCTTGTTAACAAGCAAAAGTTACCGATCGAAGACGTATGTCTTTGAACAGTATATCTTCGAACAATCCACTAACACATTAATATGACCAGGACTGTGAATATAAAATAGTGAGATTCCATATTAGTATTATTTAAAATTTGTCTCGTAATTTTGCATGATGTTGTTGTCACAGTTGTTTTGACTAGTTCATTTAAAGGGACACACGGCAATCTTGATTTTTTAAAAACTCACGGCCTCCCGTTATTTTTTTCGTTACTTGCATTACATTTTGTTCAATCATTAATATTAATTGTTAGAATAGTTCAAAGTAATTGTTTTTATATATTGTTGACTTTTGATAATATTGCAGCAATAATATATTTAAAAAATATGTAGAATAATAAAAGGAAATATTATTTTTATTATTTTATTTAAATATATGCATGCAGTTTTAAAGTAAAAATGATACAGGATTAATATATCGCTGTACTAATTATAATGCATGAAATAAAACTCAAGAATGCCATGTGTCCCTTTTAGCTTGAACTTAAATGTATTTAACATTCCCTTTAAGGATTGATTTTTTGACCATCACTTTCCTGGTGGAGGGCTATTGCTCTCACATCCAATATGTCTCAATAGAAAACAGCTATTCCAATTTCTTAAAATACACGGGCCATAGTTGTCTCTCTAATAGTTTTTTATCATTAATATCATTCTCACAAGACACTATTGTTGGTTCTATAGCAATGGGAATAATGTAATTCACTTGGCATTTGTGCGCTTTTAAATGCTGGTAGTAAATGGCAAATTTCATGAAGCGCGTTATCTTAACTGTACATCAGACAAATTGTCATTTATTTTGCCAATGTCGCTCTTATATAATGTCCACAGTTGTCGTGTTAAAACTGCTTCAAATGGATTGCACGGAAGTGACGTCCCGTGTTCTGCATCTTGTACATTTTCAGAGGATCCCTGTACATGTTCTTCATGTAGTCAACTTGAAAGAGAAAACAATATTTTTGTCATCCAGAAAAAGCAATAACAACGTGAAACACCCCTTCATGAGATATTCAACTTAAAGGGACTAGAGGCGATCTGTATTTAGTGTGATTGGTGAATATAGCACCATCAGTTTTAAACGCTCAAGGCAAAGTAAACGGGACAATTTTATGGAAATCCCCCCTAGGTATAGTACAATAAGAAGTTAAGTTTTCCAAACCAAACTGATTCATTTACAATAAGGCCAAACAAAAAATGCTTTGTTTCCCTAACGGCTTCAAAAAAAATAGGGTAGGTAGGTAGGCAAAACTTTTTTTATTTCATTATTTTATTATTATGAGATATTATGTCCTTATTTTTGTTAATAAAAAAAACACTTTTAATACGATAAAAAGTACTGGGGAAGGTATCAATACCTAGATAATACATGGTTAGGGCCTTTTTCAATATTTAATAATGTACACTGGAAACCCCAGGGGTCGTTGGTTCAAATATCACTGAAGGCATTTTTTTTTCTCCATGAGGCTTAAAAGAAAAAAGTGTTTGTTTCCGCTAACCCGACCCGACCATATTATTTAGCCGTCGACCATAACTTTTTTTATTGCAAAAGAAAAAAAAAAGAAAAGAAAAAACAACAACATTTTTTTTTAAAAAGTTGACCCATGAACCAAGGTTTTTTATGGAGACAAAAACAAAAAATATTCCTCCAGTGAGATTTGAACCCACGACATCTGGGGTTTCCAGTGTACATTACCAAATATTGAAAAAGGGCCATAACCATAAATTATCTAGGTAGTAATATCTTCCAAAGTATTTTTTATCATATTAAAAGTGTTTTTTTATTAACACAAACCGGGAGTAAGTATACAGGGAGGAGAAACGGATCGTTTTGCCGTTTTATGTTGTAGCGCATGTGTTTCACTACTGCGTGAAAATGACTACTTCCGGTTGGTTCGCACGTGTGTGAAAAACAGCAAACTCTTATAAATTATTACAATTACAAACTCAATAAAGGTGCGAAATGTAAACATAAGTATTATTTATTCACATTGTGTCCTCTGATGTAGAGCGTGTATTTGTTTGCATGTATAAAAGCACATTTTAGCAGACGGTTCCGTGTAACAAAGATGGCGCCACTCTGCGCCAATAAAAAATAGTGACAGTGTATAGCTATTGCAAGCGAGATACGAGACTACGGGTTATTTAGGCATTAATAATAACAAAAAAGTGAATAGTAGACATATTTATCTTTGTCAAGAAGGTAATTTCATGGTGGTGATTATAAGACAAAGCCTTCAAAGAGGTGAGGAAAGTGCGCCTTTTGAGATATCAGCTGAAATTTTTAAAAAAAATATTTTTTCAAGTTAAAAATGGTGTGGAGCTATTGCAAACGAGATACGAAGCAAGGGTTACATAAGACATTAATAATAACAAAAATTGAAAAGTAGACATATTTATATTTGTCAAGAAGGTAATTTCATGATGTTGATTATAACAGAAAGTCGTAAAAAAGAGGCTGTAACAACTGCCTCATTTGAGATGTTGGCTGAAATGTTAACTTTTCAAATGTAACGCGCTTACCATCGATTTACCTGAATCGATAAAACTAGAGCGTTTATGAACCCGTTTCTCCTCCCTGTATACTTACTCCCTGACAAAAATAAGGTCATTAATAATAAAAAAATAAATAAAGAAAAAAGTTTTGCCTACCTACCTTCTCTATTTTTTTTGAACCCGTTAGGGGAAACAAACCATTTTTTTAGGGTCGGCGGCTAAATAATAGGGTCGGTCGGGTTAGCGGAAACTTACACTTTCTTTTTAAGTCTCATTCATTTTGAATCTGATGGGTAAATACTCATTGCAGTAAATTTTATCTACGGCTCTGAGTCAGGCCTAATTGTATTAGAAAATACAATATAGAAAATTATGTCCACAGGATACGTTCTCTGTTTCCAGTCAAATAAAAAGTCAAACATGTTTGTAAGAACTTTAATATGTAGGGACATGTTGCTGTTCATTCGGTTTTTTAACCCCGATTAAAATTCACTATTTAACAAGAGCATCATGAATTGCAGGGCAATCAATAGTCCCCCACCGGCAAAGACAAAAAATTTCCAGACATTTTCTATGATGGAGATCAAAGATCAAGGTCAAGGTCACAATGACCTTATTTTGGTACGCGACACACCGCTATCCCAAAATGTATTCACATACCAAGGTTGGTATCTCTAAGTGTTATAGTATTGAAAATACGGTCCGGACAAGCATTTTATATGACAGAGGTCACAGGTCAAGGTCACAATGACCTTATTTTGGTACGCGACACACCTCTATTCCAAGATGTATTCACATACCAAGTTTGGGTATCTCTTAAGTATTATAGTATTGAAAATAAGGTGCGGACAAGCATTTTCTATGAGAGATGTCACAGGTCAAGGTCATAGTGACCTTATTTTGGTACGCGACACACCGCTATCTCAAGATGTATCCACAAACTAAGTTTGGTATCTTTAAGTGTTATAGTATTGAAAATACGGTCCGGACAATCATTTTCTATGACAGAGGTCACAGGTCAATGTCACAATGACCTTATTTTGGTATGCGACACACCGCCATCCCAAGATGTATTCACATACCTAGTTTGGTATCTCTAAGTGTTATAGTATTGAAAATACGGTCCGGACAAGCATTTTCTATGACAGAGGTCACAGGTCAAGGTCAAAATGACCTTATTTTGGTACGCGACACACCACTATCCCAAGATGTATTCACATACCAAGTTTGGTATCTCTAAGTGTTATAGTATTGAAAATACGGTCCGGACAAGCATTTTCTATGACAGGTCACAGGTCAAGAAACACCCCTATCCCAAGATGTATCCACATACCAAGTTTGGTATCTCAAAGTCTTATAGTATTGAAAATATGGCCTGTACAAACATTTTAGAAGGACGCACGGACAGAGTGCAAACCTACATGTATAGTCCCCCCACCCACTGGGACCGGTGGGGGACTAACAAACAAAAGCAATATTATATGTTTACATACTTCGCAAACACATTACCATGTATATATATACTCTGTAAAAGAAGTTTTGGACCATGGCAGTGTTCGAACCCGTACAATGATCGCTGAACCATGACATTCGACCATAACCCTTGTTATCTCAGTTGATAATTCACAATAGATCAACAATCAACAATAATTATCGTTTACAATGAAAGTTTGCGAAAAAATAATAATCGTTTTATTGGTTACTCGAATGTGTCCGTATCTGTTACTTTGTATGGACTTTGCAACATTTTTTACAGACTCTTTGTGTGTTCGCGATATTTTTTTAAAATCAAATCTTGGAATGTAATGTTTCTGGTACCAAATTAACCGAGTAGGGCAGACCTTGGTTACTAAAAAAAGATACTTAAATTTTATCCACTAGTTTTATTTTTATATGACTTTATATACCCTGGACCAAAATTTTTTTTACCGAGTATACATTCTCTTGTAGTATTTCATTGTGACCATCCCATAAAAGTAAATATTTTCCATCTTTTTCTGTTTAATGTTTCAGTGTAAAATATTTACACATTTTTGAATTAAGAATTGTTTCTTTCCTGCTTTTTTGCTTTGGGAATAGTATCATTTTTTGGTACCACTTATATAAGGCCAAACAAAAAAAATAGGTGTGTTTCGTATTGCATGCTCTAAAAAATTAGGGTAGGCATTTTTTTTCTTTTTTTTTTTGGAGCTAGATATTGTGAGATTCTACATGTATTTATCTCATAAACCCCATACAAGTTGATGATACAGCTGAAAGTTGCTCTGTGATGTCAGTTTACCTCGATATATTGTGATAAATCATTGTTCAGAATAAATAAAAAAAATATTATTATTATTATTTTTTTTATTATTTTTATTTTTATTTCATATTTTGTTTTAGTGTCGGCCCCTTAAAAATAGGGTCGGTCAGGCCACCAAAAACACGGGTATTTTTTTGTTTGGCCTAAGGAGAAAACACTGCTCTTGTCCCATTTTAACTGATTTCTTTCCCTGAAATTCCAATAGATCCACTATTTGTCAGGTGAAAACGTTTAAAAGTAATCGATCATTAACGGTCACGTCGAACGATATACACATTTAAAAAATGTGTTTTCATTCATACAAACTTGAACGTTTCTCGCTATTGGCCGTGAATTTCTTTAGTAACTTACCTTCACATGAAATTATAATCTTATTGTTTGGGGCATTATAGTTTCCGCCAAAGGTTTGTTTTACTTCTCAGACACAATTTAATAACCGGTATTGCCTTAATATGTTTTATATAGCACTTGGTAAAACAGACATTTTAGTGGTAAATATCTTTTTTTTAAAAATTGTCGAGAAATAAAAATTTCACACGCGAAAATTGCTTTTTATAGGGCATGTTTTTAAGTAATACTCTGTAAAAGTAATACAAACATTATTCCATCAAAAAATGGTGTTTTTGTTTTGGAATTTCTATCAATGGTTTAACTTGTTGGACAAGTCTCTAGTTATGGACGCTTCTTACGAAAAATTGGGTACGTTTCGATTTTTGTCTAAAATGTGTTGGATGCTGGGTACCCTCGTCCTTGGTCATTTTGTACCCTGACCATCAGATGTTTCGTACCCTGTACCCAGTTTACATGTTCAATTACGTGCAGAGTATGTATGTGAAGAGTATGTATGCGTACGAAACTGCCAATGTATAGCTGGCCTTTTTGAAGCTGCAGGTCCGCTTAATTTCTGAGCACTATAGTTAAGTCTGGGCATCCTCCCCCAGAAATGTTTTGATAAACAGAGTGTTTCTGGCGCATTCTGGTGCATTCTCGAGATGCATTTAAAATGCTAAAACATACATGTTTTTGCTTAATTTTAATTAGACACACCTCCCCCCTCGCAGTTTTTATTGCAGATTTGGCATTACTCAGAATAATCTGCAGGCCCGGGCCTGCAGTGTCTAAGTGCAGCTACGCCAGTGCTGAGTAACAGTAGTGAAAAATCAAAAAATGTGAAAACACTAGTAAATGCCATGAAATTCATGTCAAGGGTATGAATGTCCAAAAGTAGGGAACAAAATGCTCAAGACCAAAAAGAAAAATAGGTGTGTTTTCTATGCATTCTCTAAAAATGTTAAATACTAAATCACTCCGACATATTACACATAGTTCCAGTCAGTCAGTGTTTATATCTGTGTTCCGTTTTCGTGCATCTCCTGATGCTTCGGGAGTCTTTCCAGCAATTATTTGTATTTTAGCAATAATTATTTCATTCTTGAACTGTGCCAGGACCTGTATAATTTTCACCACAGACTGTCAACAGGAGAAGACGATCTTGTTGTTGGTAATTTGTAGAGGTATTTTTTTACCTGAGCACCGTCTAGCTAGCAACGAACATTTAGGTTTATTTCCACTAAATCAGCCGGATGTGCTTGCCTGGTGCAGTCGAAAGTAGTTCTGTATTAAAGAGTGCTAATATATTTTTTCGTTTCTTTAAAACCTTTTTTTAGTGCTATTTCCTGTTTTTTTTTGGCTGTACCTGTATTCTGGACATGTTGTTGATATTTGAAAAGAAGTGAAAATAGACAGGGTACGAAATTGCATGGGGTAAAAATAGCTTTGACCTTTGACCCGGTGTTAGTATAAAACTCAAGAAATGTTTCTTAGAAGGTATTAAACCCCCTATTTCCTTGTTGATGTTTATTTGCATGATAAAGTAAGTTTCCCAGAATTCTAACCAGGTTTGAGTTTTTAACAAGTTGTCAACATTCTAACTTTACTATCGAAGGGCAATGGAGACTCATTTAGGCTATTATAACCTATAGTTTTTTTCAGATGTCACTGGTGCTTGCCGATTTTAGTATCTTATCGGTCAACACTGGTATTGTCAAACATACCATTCGATATAATATATAATTCTTCTGTCAAAAACCATACTTATATATTGATAATCATTTTTGTATTTTGTAGAAACGCGCGCATAAAATCCGTGCGCGTTTTTCCCCACATTTTTGAACGTGGCTTGTCATGAGTGTGTATTTGGACCAAGTAGACTGGTACCCGGTACGCAGTATAGTCTACTGGTCCCCGAATTCACACTCATGATTGCAGAGTTACTGGTGCGTTAGCTGTTTGGTTCAGTATATTATGTTTTGTTTCAAGTTAAAATAGATATTCAAATGATCTATATCAGGTAATAGTATTCGAGTTTCGAACAATATGAGACGAATATCTCTTAAATGTATATCAATATAAAAACATGTTGTGCATTGTGTTGTGGCATTGCATGATGTTCTTTAATGTTACACAATACATCAATGTACCTAATTGGATTTCAGAAACAAATTGAGACCATGGTAGAATAAAACTGAATATGTATAGACTAGCAGACATACATATTGATGGCAAGGGAAACATCAACTTAAAATTAGTATAGCTTTCTTTGTGCGACTGACTGTTCCAATGTGATATCCCGGTTGTCGACCCTTTCATGTCTGTAGTGTCGTAAATATTGATTCTATTGTGTTCCTTGTATTGATTGTTAGCAATGCGTCTGTTTGGTAGACTGCATTCTTATATGCATTCTTTGAATGCTACATTTCCAGTTCGATGTTTGTTTCTACTTTTAATAATTTTATAGTAATATCTGGCCGAACATTTAGCATCAACACCATCACGCTGTGTACTTTTGTCTGGAAAATCCCTTGCAAAGTGCCTCACAATGGACTGATATCCCCAGCGACCGTTCCAAGGCGGTAGCATCATTGTCAACCAGGTTACGTCTATGATGTCAGATGCATTGTCTCTAATTTACGTTGCAATTGTTGTTGGTTTTGTAATGCCGGTAGATATAATGATTGTGTTCGATCGATACCTTTTGGGTAATTAGAAGAGCAGGCAAGGAGGTAGCTTTGTACGATTGGGCGCGGCAGTGAATGGAAGCGATCGTTGCGTGACTGTTTATAAGTTGTGATTAATAAAAGATTACATGTTTACTGGTTTTACAGTTTTGATGTGTGTTTTTGCTTCTCTGTGTTCTGTGAAAGCAAGCTACATTTCGTATTCGATATGTATACCTACTTTTATTCTGATAAAGAGTGTTGAATATGTTGCATTTTGGCATGTTATACATACATTTTGAAGGTTTTGTTTGAAATTAGCTTGACATTTAAATTAGGACAAATTGGTGGTCTGTCTCCACTACACAAAATATATAACCATACATGTGTTGAAAATGACGTAAAATATCATAGAAACGGAACGAAATAGAAATTAATGTTACATGTGATAACATGTGGCATTTTAATTTCGTCTTTAAAAATATCCTCTCTCAAATATTCATTTATGTTGAAAATAATACAATCAATACATACATATACTGAAAAGGGAATCGCTTGGAGGCAACACATATAAACAGAAGGAAAAAACCAGCCGATTCGGTTTGATTGAGTCTGTTAATGAGAGGAAATAACACCACACGCCATCAGCACCGGCTTAAGCGGTACTCGAAGCATACATTTAACGAATATCGAAATGACCAACTTAAAAATAATACATTTTATAAAAAAAACCTGTTCAATCGTATCATCACTATTTTATTGAATTTATTCTTAAAAATCAAGGGAATTGCATATCGCAACTATCCGTTGAAATTAAGTTATGCTCAAAATGTGTAAGTCATAAAATAGTCTCATTAATTGATAAACGAAACAATTCCGTGGTAGGTTTAAGCATGAAAGACATACGTGTATACACCTCTTTATGATATGTTTTTTTAAATATTGACAATTTATAATGAATAATGCACATCATGTCACAGCTTCAAGCATTAACGATTTGATTGAAAATTCTCTTAAATGACATGAATGACACACGTGCATTTTTCATTGACGCTATATAGAATGGAGAACAGTCGACCTACATTTCCGTTCAGACGACCTCTATCCGGAAATATCGATCTGTCTGGAGCTAAAACAAATGACAATGTTTGAATGACAGCTTAATTACAACGTAGACTCACAATAATGTCGTCGTGGGACTGTACGGCGGCTCTTTTGATAAAGCAAATAACTATGAGGTCGAATCAATGTCAACTCTCATTTAGAGATGAATCTGCAAACAGGCAATTATCAAGTAACCAGCTGATTGTTGGAGTATGTATTGCAACACTGGTGGAAAACTCATATATGTATGTACATGTAATTGTGATAAGAAATATGAACCTGTACACCAAATACCTTTCTCTCGACATGAACATAATAACAATACATACTGATAAGAGATCTACTTATGAAGCAACAAACACAACCAAAAGAATAATGTAGCAGACTCGGTTTTATTTAGACTGTTCATGAGAAGTAATGTAGGACCCAACACCTCACACGGCCTCAAATTACCGGCTTAAATGTTATTCTACTTCAAATAAAAGTCACCTTTATCGGGCTCGTTGATCACAAAGGACAGTAAAATAGCACTACTGATAATATAGTCAAAATTCAGACAACAAATATACAATTGTTTCAAAAAACAGAATGCTGTACAATACCAAAATGAATGATTGTGATTGCTGTTTAACGATTCATCAACAAAGTAGAGGATACTTAGAAACCAGGAACCGTGCATTACCCGTACTGTCATATATGTTCATATTATTCTTAGATTTACCTGCTCGGTGGATATGTTCTGATACACGGGATACCTGTCTTACGTCCATATCGACGGATGACACTATGGGTACCAATTTGTCTATGGAAACACCAAAGAAGCACTTTGGCACGTGGGGCGTGAACCCGGGAGCTCTGTATGCAGTGTGCATCATGCTATTCACTCGGCGTCCGCATTCCCGGGCGGTGAAATACAACACAATTTTATAAAGATGTGTGGAAACGGTCTTTCATTATTGAACGAAGATGTATATTTCCATAGCTTTACACATTTATATTTCAATCCTAATTAAATATCATGGCAAAATTTATTTTGAAGAAAAATAAAACACAAGTTGGATTGTTTTACAATAAACTACAGTCGTACACATTGTAAAAGGAACCATTTTCTTAGTGCAAACATGATGCCATTAAAGATAGAAGTAAAAACATGCTTAACATACACGTGTCTGGTTGCAAGTAAATGCATGCGTAATGAATGCCTTTATCAACGATGCCATACTCTGTAAAATGTGCGGTTATTGTTGATAAAATGGATCAGAACTGTACATATAATTATGACGTAGCTTGTGGTTTGAGAGTAGCATAAAGCCTTGACTTAATAGCATAATATTAGTGTTATGTAAATAATTATACTAATTATAATCAAAATAAATATGCTGATGAAGGCTGAAGCAGCGCCCATTCTTAACCATTGAATACACCGGATTACGGAAATGGAAGACGTAGTATCGATTAGTCGGTGTGGTACGGAGACCGAAGTAAAGTACTCTTTCGATACATATAAACAGCTTTGTTATTCATAAACGCCACGCAGCATTTGTTTGGAGTTCTGTGATACATTTTTCCCCACATGCGTGTCTTTTTAAAACCAATGTGGAGCGCTGTGGTCTAGTGGTAGAGCGTTGGACTCATGATCCAAAAGTCTTGGGTTCGATTCCCGTCATTGCCATATGCGTTGTGTCCCTGAGCAAGACACTTTATCTGCATTGCTTAGTACTGGTTCTACACAGGAAGACATCGAGAGTGATTCAAATAAGTTCATAGAGCTTTCGTTACAATCGATATAAAATAAATAAGTTTAAACTAAGTTTAAACTAATTTATTAAAAGTCGTTTGGTAAAATTGACATGATGCTCGGCACATACAACTTGTTTAATAAATTAAACGTGCAATAATTTAAGATCCTCTATGTATTAGTTGGTGTTTGTGCAGTCTTGAAGTCCTCAATATTTACATAATCGACATTCCCTATGCTTATAACTACATTTACAGATCCATTTGAATCACCAAGTAATTATTACTAGATATGGTCTCCTTAGTAATAAAAACGAAAATATGGAAACATTTTAAACATATATTCTCCTCTTGACGTTAAATGGACTAGATGTGATCAGGAAGAGTTATGAGTGATCATCCCAATTAACTTTAATTTGATTTAACCTAAATAGTTTTGTCCGGAAAAAAAATAGACGGCTCGTCTAGTTTTTGTTGTATAACTCAATTATATTATTTTAAACTGTTTTAAATTATGTTTTATGGCTATACTTAATTCTTATTAAATTATATAGTGCATTTGGTAGCAATATGTAGCCTGAAGGATTTAAAAAGAAACTCCAGTCAAGTCGCCCAATTGTAAAGACCAACTATTTGCATAAAGTAACAATAATTCAACCGAAGGCTGCAAGCAGCTCAGTTAAATGCATGCGCACATTCAAACTTAATATGAAGCACATCATTATATATTATCACTTTTAACTAATTGTAAATTATAATGCACCAATACTATATGGTGATATTAAAACCTACAAATGTTTGTTCCGTATAATATACCTACATCGCTACTAGAAAAGATTTCATTATTGCATGGCTGTCATTTCATAAAAAACATCAATGTTTCAGTAGTTGAAGGGTACATGATGAATGGCTTGGCAAACTATGGTATTTTCGCTTATGCATTTGTTCGTATTGATACTTATGAGAAGTTGTGTATCTGTTGCTGTTTAGCTCAAAACCTTTACTTGG
This sequence comes from Cyrtodaria siliqua, assembly GCA_037043455.1. NCBI lineage: Eukaryota > Metazoa > Mollusca > Bivalvia > Adapedonta > Hiatellidae > Cyrtodaria > Cyrtodaria siliqua. The sequence continues at coordinate 2,150 of JAWPHD010014781.1, read as the reverse complement.
TGAGTTTGCCGGTCCCGATTGTGGTACGGAGAAGACCGAAACAACATGCAACGTAATCATATACAAATGAGAAAAATGGTTTTATAGAAATAACAACACCCAAACTCAATGGCAATATATAGAGAATATTATGTCAGTGCCTTCTACTATCAAGTTTATTAGGCGAGGCTTAGAATACGAAGAATGGCGAGGCTCTGCCGAGCCATTTTTCGTTTTCGTGCCGAGCCTAATAAACTTGATAGTAAAAGGCACTGACATAATATTCTATTTATCATGTAGATTATCCACATTGTTTGTATGAATTACTATTATTACCTATTTCTCAGAATGTTACAATTATCGAGGACGCCGCCATGTTGTTGTTTTTTGTTTGTTATATGACGTCAGGCAACATTACGTGCATGACATCAGATGACGTTACGTACGATAAACGCCGAGGGATTCCGCATTAATTTGCTCTATTGGTCAGTGTCCAATAAAGCAAACTTTAATAGGTCGACCCTTTATTAGGCAGAAAAGTGCATATCTGCATGATGAAAGTCCACACTGTACCACAAACAAAAAAGAAAATTAACTATACATTTATAAGGTCAATACACAACACATCACGTGATTAAGACAGGGTTACCAACTTGGATAAATATGGTCTTATAGCAAACGCAATAACAACGTAATTCCGTACTGTACCGCAAACAAAATGCAAATTAACTATACAGTTACAAGGACAATAGACAACACAACAAATGGTGAAGACAATGTTACCGACTTGAAACAGTCAGCAGGCAATATGGCCCACTGGTTAGCTTTAAGCGATTTTAAGTATACACAACCTCGTATATAAAAGTAAATAACTGCAAAGTCACGCATCGTAGACTTTTAACAAACTTGTTTAATACATTCAACATAGAACAGACACTCATGGAAGAGTCTATATAACAGCCGAGATAGCAGTTAATAATATACAATGAAATTACCACGAGCTCTAAACTATATTTATTTTACAGTGATATCAATAAATAATTGACAGTATACTGAGCTATTTGGAGATTACAAAAAGCAATCGGCGTCCATCAAAATATGATATGTTGGTGATTTGCCTTTGCCTTTTAGCCTTTTTACCCCATTACTCTGTCGATATCGACGTTTGTCATGTTATCAAGTTTTTACGAAAGAAACGATAACCACGAACGTTTAGAACCTCGCGCCAAAACGTTAGTTTTAACAGTGCGGTAAACGTTTTATTTTAATACCGTGTTCGTATATATATTTTTAAACACTTGTTAAATGTATCACTAGTTGTATATGACCTATGCGAGATGTTCAACTTATTATTTTCTAATAAGAAAGTTATGAAACTTATTTTTATAGAGAATGAAATAATAATAATGCCTGCAGCCAATTTTTCGAACTAGAAGTTCACATAAATTTAATCAATTTCAAAATATTGGATTACATGATAATGTTCGCTGAAATCGTGAAAACAGACAAATGTAAAAAAAAATGCATATTCCACTTTTTTATGTTCACACATGGATATATCGAAGTACGTTAACCTTAAGCGACAATTAACAAACATTTTGTGTTGTTGTTTTCTTTGCTAAATTTATATTGCAGTTATTTTATAATTGAAGATATTTGAATAAAACGTCTTTTTCTACCCTTTTTGAAAAATACGGATGCAGCAACATTAGGAAGCACATACTATTTCATGTCATATTGTTTTAAATAGAAGGAATCATTAAACAACACATTAAAATGAACATGTTCGAGAAGAATGTCAATATATTCAATTCAGTTACAAAATGAAAGTTACGATATAAGTTAAACTCCTCTTGTACATTCCAACTTAATACACTCTTTAAGCGAGAACAAATCCCTTTCATTCCAAAAGTATCTACACAAAAGTATATCATCTACTAATTCTATATCTCATCTAATTGCTGATCGATATTTTTTAATGGATATTCCTTTTTCAGGTGGCGATATTCCAATAATCCAATAAAACATATTTTACACAAGTGGTTCTATATATTAATAAAGTATGTAGCTTGTTTTTTCTTCACCTGTTAAATGCTATATATTATTGTTTAACGCTTTCACGAACTAAACGGGTGACATGTACGATATAAATCGTTTTCGGAGAATGTTAG
>JAWPHD010014780.1:0-59158 GCA_037043455.1 Cyrtodaria siliqua | reverse complement strand
CTATTATGAATAATAATCATATGTACTATCAGATCGAGTAAAAAATCTAAGTTATCTCTGTGTCTCCTATTTTCCCGTACAGGTATTACGTCCCTTGCTATGAAATGTCAACAAGTATCATTCTGCGTGCCATAGAGTGCACGTTTCATTTCTGATGTGTGCATATCTGTTGAAAGTGCGTATACATATGAAAAACTTACAGTGGAACGCATTGTTGGCTTGTCATGGCTTGTACATGCAACTTCTGGGCTCACTTGAAAAGCGATTTACGTTGTGTCTTGATACAGGTTTGCTGCAATAATTATAACAATAGTCATATTTACAATCATAACAACACGCCAGATAATATTGTACATATTCTATACGTATTACTATTATGAATAATAATCATATGTACTATCAGATCGCTTAAAAAGCTAAGTTATCTCTGTTTGTCTATTTTCCCGTACACGTATTACGTCCCCGTGGCAATGAAATGTCAACAAGTATCATTCTGCGTGCCATAGAGTGCCCGTTTCATTTCTGACTTGTGCATATCTGTTGAAAGTACGTATACATATGAAAAAGTTACGGTGGAACGCATTGTTGGCTTGTCATGGCTTGTACATGCAACTTCTGGGCTCACTTGAGAAGCGATTAACGTTGTGTCTTGATACAGGTTTGCTGCAATAATTATAACAATAGTCATATTAACAATCATAACAACAAGCCAGATAATATTGTACATATTCTATACGTATTACTATTATGAATAATAATCATATGTACTATCAGATCGCGTAAAAATCAAAGTTATCTCTGTTTCTCTCTATTTTCCCGTACACGTATTACGTCCCTTGGCAATGAATGTCAACAAGTATCATTCTGCGTGCCATAGAGTGCACGTTTCATTTCTGATGTGTGCATATCTGTTGAAAGTGCGTATACATATGAAAAACTTACGGTGGAACGCATTGTTGGCTTGTCATGGCTTGTACATGCAACTTCTGGGCTCACGTGAGAAGCGATTAACGTTGTGTCTTGATACAGGTTTGCTGCAATAATTATAACAATAGTCATATTAACAATCATAACAACAAGCCAGATAATATTGTACATATTCTATACGTATTACTATTATGAATAATAATCATATGTACTATCAGATCGCGTAAAAATCTAAGTTATCTCTGTTCTCCTATTTTCCCCGTACACGTATTACGTCCCTTGGCAATGAAATGTCAACAAGTATCATTCTGCGTGCCATAGAGTGCACGTTTCATTTCTGATGTGTGCATATCTGTTGAAAGTGCGTATACATATGAAAAACTTACGGTGGAACGCATTGTTGGCTTGTCATGGCTTGTACATGCAACTTCTGGGCTCACTTGAAAAGCGATTAACGTTGTGTCTTGATACAGGTTTGCTGCAATAATTATAAACAATAGTCATATTTACAATCATAACAACAAGCCAGATAATATTGTACATATTCTATACGTATTACTATTATGAATAATAATCATATGTACTATCAGATCGCGTAAAAATCAAAGTTATCTCTGTTTCTCCTATTTTCCCGTACACGTATTACGTCCCCTTGGCAATGAAATGTCAACAAGTATCATTCTGCGTGCCATAGAGTGCACGTTTCATTTCTGATGTGTGCATATCTGTTGAAAGTGCGTATACATATGAAAAACTTACGGTGGAACGCATTGTTGGCTTGTCATGGCTTGTACATGCAACTTCTGGGCTCACGTGAGAAGCGATTAACGTTGTGTCTTGATACAGGTTTGCTGCAATAATTATAACAATAGTCATATTAACAATCATAACAACAAGCCAGATAATATTGTACATATTCTATACGTATTACTATTATGAATAATAATCATATGTACTATCAGATCGCGTAAAAATCTAAGTTATCTCTGTTCTCCTATTTTCCCGTACACGTATTACGTCCCCTTGGCAATGAAATGTCAACAAGTATCATTCTGCGTGCCATAGAGTGCACGTTTCATTTCTGATGTGTGCATATCTGTTGAAAGTGCGTATACATATGAAAAACTTACGGTGGAACGCATTGTTGGCTTGTCATGGCTTGTACATGCAACTTCTGGGCTCACTTGAAAAGCGATTAAACGTTGTGTCTTGATACAGGTTTGCTGCAATAATTATAAACAATAGTCATATTTACAATTCATAACAACAAGCCAGATAATATTGTACATATTCTATACGTATTACTATTATGAATAATATTCATATGTACTATCAGATCGCTTAAAAATCTAAGTTATCTCTGTGTCTCCTATTTTCCCGTACACGTATTACGTCCCGTGGCAATGAAATGTCAACAAGTATCATTCTGCGTGCCATAGAGTGCCCGTTTCATTTCTGACTTGTGCATATCTGTTGAAAGTACGTATACATATGAAAAAGTTACGGTGGAACGCATTGTTGGCTTGTCATGGCTTGTACATGCAACTTCTGGGCTCACTTGAGAAGCGATTAAACGTTGTGTCTTGATACAGGTTTGCTGCAATAATTATAACAATAGTCATATTAACAATCATAACAACAAGCCAGATAATATTGTACATATTCTATACGTATTACTATTATGAATAATAATCATATGTACTATCAGATCGCGTAAAAATCAAAGTTATCTCTGTTTCTCCTATTTTCCCCGTACACGTATTACGTCCCCTTGGCAATGAAATGTCAACAAGTATCATTCTGCGTGCCATAGAGTGCCCGTTTCATTTTTGACCTTGTGCATATCTGTTGAAAGTACGTATACATATGAAAAACTTACGGTGGAACGCATTGTTGGCTTGTCATGGCTTGTACATGCAACTTCTGGGCTCACTTGAGAAGCGATTAACGTTGTGTCTTGATACAGGTTTGCTGCAATAATTATAACAATAGTCATATTAACAATCATAACAACAAGCCAGATAATATTGTACATATTCTATACGTATTACTATTATGAATAATAATCATATGTACTATCAGATCGCGTAAAAATCTAAGTTATCTCTGTTCTCCTATTTTCCCGTACACGTATTACGTCCCTTGGCTATGAAATGTCAACAAGTATCATTCTGCGTGCCATAGAGTGCACGTTTCATTTCTGATGTGTGCATATCTGTTGAAAGTGCGTATACATATGAAAAAACTTACGGTGGAACGCATTGTTGGCTTGTCATGGCTTGTACATGCAACTTCTGGGCTCACTTTGAAAAGCGATTAACGTTGTGTCTTGATACAGGTTTGCTGCAATAATTATAACAATAGTCATATTTACAATCATAACAACAAGCCAGATAATATTGTACATATTCTATACGTATTACTATTATGAATAATATTCATATGCACTATCAGATCGCTTAAAAATCTAAGTTATCTCTGTGTCTCCTATTTTCCCGTACACGTATTACGTCCCGTGGCAATGAAATGTCAACAAGTATCATTCTGCGTGCCATAGAGTGCCCGTTTCATTTCTGACTTGTGCATATCTGTTGAAAGTACGTATACATATGAAAAAGTTACGGTGGAACGCATTGTTGGCTTGTCATGGCTTGTACATGCAACTTCTGGGCTCACTTGAGAAGCGATTACGTTGTGTCTTGATACAGGTTTGCTGCAATAATTATAACAATAGTCATATTAACAATCATAACAACAAGCCAGATAATATTGTACATATTCTATACGTATTACTATTATGAATAATAATCATATGTACTATCAGATCGCGTAAAAATCAAAGTTATCTCTGTTTCTCCTATTTTCCCGTACACGTATTACGTCCCCTTGGCAATGAAATGTCAACAAGTATCATTCTGCGTGCCATAGAGTGCCCGTTTCATTTTTGACTTTGTGCATATCTGTTGAAAGTACGTATACATATGAAAAACTTACGGTGGAAACGCATTGTTGGCTTGTCATGGCTTGTACATGCAACTTCTGGCTCACTTGAGAAGCGATTAACGTTGTGTCTTGATACAGGTTTGCTGCAATAATTATAACAATAGTCATATTAACAATCATAACAACAAGCCAGATAATATTGTACATATTCTATACGTATTACTATTATGAATAATAATCATATGTACTATCAGATCGAGTAAAAATCTAAGTTATCTCTGTGTCTCTCTATTTATTCCCCGTACAGGTATTACGTCCCTTGGCTATGAAATGTCAACAAGTATCATTCTGCGTGCCATAGAGTGCACGTTTCATTTCTGATGTGTGCATATCTGTTGAAAGTGCGTATACATATGAAAAACTTACAGTGGAACGCATTGTTGGCTTGTCATGGCTTGTACATGCAACTTCTGGGCTCACTTGAAAAGCGATTTACGTTGTGTCTTGATACAGGTTTGCTGCAATAATTATAACAATAGTCATATTTACAATCATAACAACACGCCAGATAATATTGTACATATTCTATACGTATTACTATTATGAATAATAATCATATGTACTATCAGATCGCTTAAAAAGCTAAGTTATCTCTGTTTGTCCTATTTTCCCGTACACGTATTACGTCCCGTGGCAATGAAATGTCAACAAGTATCATTCTGCGTGCCATAGAGTGCCCGTTTCATTTCTGACTTGTGCATATCTGTTGAAAGTACGTATACATATGAAAAAGTTACGGTGGAACGCATTGTTGGCTTGTCATGGCTTGTACATGCAACTTCTGGGCTCACTTGAGAAGCGATTAACGTTGTGTCTTGATACAGGTTTGCTGCAATAATTATAACAATAGTCATATTAACAATCATAACAACAAGCCAGATAATATTGTACATATTCTATACGTATTACTATTATGAATAATAATCATATGTACTATCAGATCGCGTAAAAATCAAAGTTATCTCTGTTTCTCCCTATTTTCCCGTACACGTATTACGTCCCTTGGCAATGAAATGTCAACAAGTATCATTCTGCGTGCCATAGAGTGCACGTTTCATTTCTGATGTGTGCATATCTGTGAAAGTGCGTATACATATGAAAAACTTACGGTGGAACGCATTGTTGGCTTGTCATGGCTTGTACATGCAACTTCTGGGCTCACGTGAGAAGCGATTAACGTTGTGTCTTGATACAGGTTTGCTGCAATAATTATAACAATAGTCATATTAACAATCATAACAACAAGCCAGATAATATTGTACATATTCTATACGTATTACTATTATGAATAATAATCATATGTACTAATCAGATCGCGTAAAAATCTAAGTTATCTCTGTTCTCCTATTTTCCCGTACACGTATTACGTCCCTTGGCAATGAAATGTCAACAAGTATCATTCTGCGTGCCATAGAGTGCACGTTTCATTTCTGATGTGTGCATATCTGTTGAAAGTGCGTATACATATGAAAACTTACGGTGGAACGCATTGTTGGCTTGTCATGGCTTGTACATGCAACTTCTGGGCTCACTTGAAAAGCGATTAACGTTGTGTCTTGATACAGGTTTGCTGCAATAATTATAACAATAGTCATATTTACAATCATAAACAACAAGCCAGATAATATTGTACATATTCTATACGTATTACTATTATGAATAATAATCATATGTACTATCAGATCGCGTAAAAATCAAAGTTATCTCTGTGTCTCCTATTTTCCCCGTACACGTATTACGTCCCGTGGCAATGAAATGTCAACAAGTATCATTCTGCGTGCCATAGAGTGCCCGTTTCATTTCTGACTTGTGCATATCTGTTGAAAGTACGTATACCATATGAAAAAGTTACGGTGGAACGCATTGTTGGCTTGTCATGGCTTGTACATGCAACTTCTGGGCTCACTTGAGAAGCGATTAACGTTGTGTCTTGATACAGGTTTGCTGCAATAATTATAACAATAGTCATATTAACAATCATAACAACAAGCCAGATAATATTGTACATATTCTATACGTATTACTATTATGAATAATAATCATATGTACTATCAGATCGCGTAAAAATCAAAGTTATCTCTGTTTCTCCTATTTCTCCCGTACACGTATTACGTCCCTTGGCAATGAAATGTCAACAAGTATCATTCTGCGTGCCATAGAGTGCCCGTTTTCATTTTTGACTTGTGCATATCTGTTGAAAAATACGTATACATATGAAAAACTTACGGTGGAACGCATTGTTGGCTTGTCATGGCTTGTACATGCAACTTCTGGGCTCACTTGAGAAGCGATTAACGTTGTGTCTTGATACAGGTTTGCTGCAATAATTATAACAATAGTCATATTAACAATCATAACAACAAGCCGGATAATATTGTACATATCCTATACGTATTACTATTATGAATAATAATCATATGTACTATCAGATCGCGTAAAAATCTAAGTTATCTCTGTTCTCCCTATTTTCCCGTACACGTATTACGTCCCTTGGCTATGAAATGTCAACAAGTATCATTCTGCGTGCCATAGAGTGCACGTTTCATTTCTGATGTGTGCATATCTGTTGAAAGTGCGTATACATATGAAAAACTTACGGTGGAACGCATTGTTGGCTTGTCATGGCTTGTACATGCAACTTCCTGGGCTCAGTTGAAAAGCGATTAACGTTGTGTCTTGATACAGGTTTGCTGCAATAATTATAACAATAGTCATATTTACAATCATAACAACAAGCCAGATAATATTGTACATATTCTATACGTATTACTATTATGAATAATATTCATATGTACTATCAGATCGCTTAAAAATCTAAGTTATCTCTGTGTCTCCTATTTTTCCCCGTACACGTATTACGTCCCGTGGCAATGAAATGTCAACAAGTATCATTCTAGCGTGCCATAGAGTGCCCGTTTCATTTCTGACTTGTGCATTATCTGTTGAAAGTACGTATACATATGAAAAACTTACGGTGGAAACGCATTGTTGGCTTGTCATGGCTTGTACATGCAACTTCTGGGCTCACTTGAGAAGCGATTAACGTTGTGTCTTGATACAGGTTTGCTGCAATAGTTATAACAATAGTCATATTAACAATCATAACAACAAGCCAGATAATATTGTACATATTCTTTACGTATTACTATTATGAATAATAATCATATGTACTATCAGATCGAGTAAAAATCTAAGTTATCTCTGTTTGTCCTATTTTCCCGTACACGTATTACGTCCCTTGGCAATGAAAATGTCAACAAGTATCATTCTGCGTGCCATAGAGTGCACGTTTCATTTCTGATGTGTGCATATCTGTTGAAAGTGCGTATACATATGAAAAACTTACGGTGGAACGCATTGTTGGCTTGTCATGGCTTGTACATGCAACTTCTGGGCTCACTTGAGAAGCGATTAACGTTGTGTCTTGATACAGGTTTGCTGCAATAATTATAACAATAGTCCATATTAACAATCATAACAACAAGCCAGATAATATTGTACATATTCTTTACGTAATACTATTATGAATAATAATCATATGTACTATCAGATCGCGTAAAAATCAAAGTTATCTCTGTTTCTCCTATTTTCCCGTACACGTATTACGTCCCTTGGCAATGAAATGTCAACAAGTATCATTCTGCGTGCCATAGAGTGCCCGTTTCATTTTTGACTTGTGCATATCTGTTGAAAATACGTATACATATGAAAAACCTTACGGGTGGAACGCATTGTTGGCTTGTCATGGCTTGTACATGCAACTTCTGGGCTCACTTGAGAAGCGATTAACGTTGTGTCTTGATACAGGTTTGCTGCAATAATTATAACAATAGTCATATTAACAATCATAACAACAAGCCGGATAATATTGTACATATCCTATACGTATTACTATTATGAATAATAATCATATGTACTATCAGATCGCGTAAAAATCTCTGTTCTCCTATTTTCCCGTACACGTATTACGTCCCTTGGCTATGAAATGTCAACAAGTATCATTCTGCGTGCCATAGAGTGCACGTTTCATTTCTGATGTGTGCATATCTGTTGAAAGTGCGTATACATATGAAAAACTTACGGTGGAACGCATTGTTGGCTTGTCATGGCTTGTACATGCAACTTCTGGGCTCAGTTGAAAAGCGATTAACGTTGTGTCTTGATACAGGTTTGCTGCAATAATTATAACAATAGTCATATTTACAATCATAACAACAAGCCAGATAATATTGTACATATTCTATACGTATTACTATTATGAATAATATTCATATGTACTATCAGATCGCTTAAAAATCTAAGTTATCTCTGTGTCTCCTATTTTCCCGTACACGTATTACGTCCCGTGGCAATGAAATGTCAACAAGTATCATTCTGCGTGCCATAGAGTGCCCGTTTCATTTCTGACTTGTGCATATCTGTTGAAAGTACGTATACATATGAAAAAGTTACGGTGGAACGCATTGTTGACTTGTCATGGCTTGTACATGCAACTTCTTGGCTCACTTGAGAAGCGATTAACGTTGTGTCTTGATACAGGTTTGCTGCAATAATTATAACAATAGTCATATTAACAATCATAACAACAAGCCAGATAATATTGTACATATTCTATACGTATTACTATTATGAATAATAATCATATGTACTATCAGATCGCGTAAAAATCAAAGTTATCTCTGTTTCTCCTATTTTCCCGTACACGTATTACGTCCCTTGGCAATGAAATGTCAACAAGTATCATTCTGCGTGCCATAGAGTGCCCGTTTCATTTTTGACTTGTGCATATCTGTTGAAAGTACGTATACATATGAAAAACTTACGGTGGAACGCATTGTTGGCTTGTCATGGCTTGTACATGCAACTTCTGGGCTCACTTGAGAAGCGATTAACGTTGTGTCTTGATACAGGTTTGCTGCAATAATTATAACAATAGTCATATTAACAATCATAACAACAAGCCAGATAATATTGTACATATTCTATACGTATTACTATTATGAATAATAATCATATGTACTATCAGATCGAGTAAAAATCTAAGTTATCTCTGTGTCTCCTATTTTCCCGTACAGGTATTACGTCCCTTGGCTATGAAATGTCAACAAGTATCATTCTGCGTGCCATAGAGTGCACGTTTCATTTCTGATGTGTGCATATCTGTTGAAAGTGCGTATACATATGAAAAACTTACGGTGGAACGCATTGTTGGCTTGTCATGGCTTGTACATGCAACTTCTGGGCTCACTTGAAAAGCGATTTACGTTGTGTCTTGATACAGGTTTGCTGCAATAATTATAACAATAGTCATATTTACAATCATAACAACACGCCAGATAATATTGTACATATTCTATACGTATTACTATTATGAATAATAATCATATGTACTATCAGATCGCTTAAAAAGCTAAGTTATCTCTGTTTGTCCTATTTTCCCGTACACGTATTACGTCCCGTGGCAATGAAATGTCAACAAGTATCATTCTGCGTGCCATAGAGTGCCCGTTTCATTTCTGACTTGTGCATATCTGTTGAAAGTACGTATACATATGAAAAAGTTACGGTGGAACGCATTGTTGGCTTGTCATGGCTTGTACATGCAACTTCTGGGCTCACTTGAGAAGCGATTAACGTTGTGTCTTGATACAGGTTTGCTGCAATAATTATAACAATAGTCATATTAACAATCATAACAACAAGCCAGATAATATTGTACATATTCTATACGTATTACTATTATGAATAATAATCATATGTACTATCAGATCGAGTAAAAATCTAAGTTATCTCTGTGTCTCCTATTTTCCCGTACAGGTATTACGTCCCTTGGCTATGAAATGTCAACAAGTATCATTCTGCGTGCCATAGAGTGCACGTTTCATTTCTGATGTGTGCATATCTGTTGAAAGTGCGTATACATATGAAAAACTTACGGTGGAACGCATTGTTGGCTTGTCATGGCTTGTACATGCAACTTCTGGGCTCACTTGAAAAGCGATTTACGTTGTGTCTTGATACAGGTTTGCTGCAATAATTATAACAATAGTCATATTTACAATCATAACAACACGCCAGATAATATTGTACATATTCTATACGTATTACTATTATGAATAATAATCATATGTACTATCAGATCGCTTAAAAAGCTAAGTTATCTCTGTTTGTCCTATTTTCCCGTACACGTATTACGTCCCGTGGCAATGAAATGTCAACAAGTATCATTCTGCGTGCCATAGAGTGCCCGTTTCATTTCTGACTTGTGCATATCTGTTGAAAGTACGTATACATATGAAAAAGTTACGGTGGAACGCATTGTTGGCTTGTCATGGCTTGTACATGCAACTTCTGGGCTCACTTGAGAAGCGATTAACGTTGTGTCTTGATACAGGTTTGCTGCAATAATTATAACAATAGTCATATTAACAATCATAACAACAAGCCAGATAATATTGTACATATTCTATACGTATTACTATTATGAATAATAATCATATGTACTATCAGATCGCGTAAAAATCAAAGTTATCTCTGTTTGTCCTATTTTCCCGTACACGTATTACGTCCCTTGGCAATGAAATGTCAACAAGTATCATTCTGCGTGCCATAGAGTGCACGTTTCATTTCTGATGTGTGCATATCTGTTGAAAGTGCGTATACATATGAAAAACTTACGGTGGAACGCATTGTTGGCTTGTCATGGCTTGTACATGCAACTTCTGGGCTCACGTGAGAAGCGATTAACGTTGTGTCTTGATACAGGTTTGCTGCAATAATTATAACAATAGTCATATTAACAATCATAACAACAAGCCAGATAATATTGTACATATTCTATACGTATTACTATTATGAATAATAATCATATGTACTATCAGATCGCGTAAAAATCTAAGTTATCTCTGTTCTCCTATTTTCCCGTACACGTATTACGTCCCTTGGCAATGAAATGTCAACAAGTATCATTCTGCGTGCCATAGAGTGCACGTTTCATTTCTGATGTGTGCATATCTGTTGAAAGTGCGTATACATATGAAAAACTTACGGTGGAACGCATTGTTGGCTTGTCATGGCTTGTACATGCAACTTCTGGGCTCACTTGAAAAGCGATTAACGTTGTGTCTTCATACAGGTTTGCTGCAATAATTATAACAATAGTCATATTTACAATCATAACAACAAGCCAGATAATATTGTACATATTCTATACGTATTACTATTATGAATAATAATCATATGTACTATCAGATCGCGTAAAAATCAAAGTTATCTCTTTTTTCTCCTATTTTCCCGTACACGTATTACGTCCCTTGGCAATGAAATGTCAACAAGTATCATTCTGCGTGCCATAGAGTGCACGTTTCATTTCTGATGTGTGCATATCTGTTGAAAGTGCGTATACATATGAAAAACTTACGGTGGAACGCATTGTTGGCTTGTCATGGCTTGTACATGCAACTTCTGGGCTCACGTGAGAAGCGATTAACGTTGTGTCTTGATACAGGTTTGCTGCAATAATTATAACAATAGTCATATTAACAATCATAACAACAAGCCAGATAATATTGTACATATTCTATACGTATTACTATTATGAATAATAATCATATGTACTATCAGATCGAGTAAAAATCTAAGTTATCTCTGTTCTCCTATTTTCCCGTACACGTATTACGTCCCTTGGCAATGAAATGTCAACAAGTATCATTCTGCGTGCCATAGAGTGCCCGTTTCATTTCTGACTTGTGCATATCTGTTGAAAGTACGTATACATATGATAAACTTACGGTGGAACGCAATGTTGGCTTGTCATGGCTTGTACATGCAACTTCTGGGCTCACTTGAGAAGCGATTAACGTTGTGTCTTGATACAGGTTTGCTGCAATAATTATAACAATAGTCATATTAACAATCATAACAACTAGCCAGATAATATTGTACATATTCTTTACGTAATACTATTATGAATAATAATCATATGTACTATCAGATCGCGTAAAAATCTAAGTTATCTCTGTTTGTCCTATTTTCCCGTACACGTATTACGTCCCTTGGCAATGAAATGTCAACAAGTATCATTCTGCGTGCCATAGAGTGCCCGTTTCATTTCTGACTTGTGCATATCTGTTGAAAGTACGTATACATATGATAAACTTACGGTGGAACGCAATGTTGGCTTGTCATGGCTTGTACATGCAACTTCTGGGCTCACTTGAGAAGCGATTAACGTTGTGTCTTGATACAGGTTTGCTGCAATAATTATAACAATAGTCATATTAACAATCATAACAACAAGCCAGATAATATTGTATATATTCTATACGTATTACTATTATGAATAATAATCATATGTACTATCAGATCGCGTAAAAATCTAAGTTATCTCTGTTTGTCCTATTTTCCCGTACACGTATTACGTCCCTTGGCAATGAAATGTCAACAAGTATCATTCTGCGTGCCATAGAGTGCCCGTTTCATTTCTGACTTGTGCATATCTGTTGAAAGTACGTATACATATGATAAACTTACGGTGGAACGCAATGTTGGCTTGTCATGGCTTGTACATGCAACTTCTGGGCTCACTTGAGAAGCGATTAACGTTGTGTCTTGATACAGGTTTGCTGCAATAATTATAACAATAGTCATATTAACAATCATAACAACAAGCCAGATAATATTGTACATATTCTTTACGTATTACTATTATGAATAATAATCATATGTACTATCAGATCGCGTAAAAATCTAAGTTATCTCTGTTTGTCCTATTTTCCCGTACACGTATTACGTCCCTTGGCAATGAAATGTCAACAAGTATCATTCTGCGTGCCATAGAGTGCACGTTTCATTTCTGATGTGTGCATATCTGTTGAAAGTGCGTATACATATGAAAAACTTACGGTGGAACGCATTGTTGGCTTGTCATGGCTTGTACATGCAACTTCTGGGCTCACGTGAGAAGCGATTAACGTTGTGTCTTGATACAGGTTTGCTGCAATAATTATAACAATAGTCATATTAACAATCATAACAACAAGCCAGATAATATTGTACATATTCTATACGTATTACTATTATGAATAATAATCATATGTACTATCAGATCGCGTAAAAATCTAAGTTATCTCTGTTCTCCTATTTTCCCGTACACGTATTACGTCCCTTGGCAATGAAATGTCAACAAGTATCATTCTGCGTGCCATAGAGTGCACGTTTCATTTCTGATGTGTGCATATCTGTTGAAAGTGCGTATACATATGAAAAACTTACGGTGGAACGCATTGTTGGCTTGTCATGGCTTGTACATGCAACTTCTGGGCTCACTTGAAAAGCGATTAACGTTGTGTCTTGATACAGGTTTGCTGCAATAATTATAACAATAGTCATATTTACAATCATAACAACAAGCCAGATAATATTGTACATATTCTATACGTATTACTATTATGAATAATATTCATATGTACTATCAGATCGCTTAAAAATCTAAGTTATCTCTGTGTCTCCTATTTTCCCGTACACGTATTACGTCCCGTGGCAATGAAATGTCAACAAGTATCATTCTGCGTGCCATAGAGTGCCCGTTTCATTTCTGACTTGTGCATATCTGTTGAAAGTACGTATACATATGAAAAAGTTACGGTGGAACGCATTGTTGGCTTGTCATGGCTTGTACATGCAACTTCTGGGCTCACTTGAGAAGCGATTAACGTTGTGTCTTGATACAGGTTTGCTGCAATAATTATAACAATAGTCATATTAACAATCATAACAACAAGCCAGATAATATTGTACATATTCTATACGTATTACTATTATGAATAATAATCATATGTACTATCAGATCGCGTAAAAATCAAAGTTATCTCTGTTTCTCCTATTTTCCCGTACACGTATTACGTCCCTTGGCAATGAAATGTCAACAAGTATCATTCTGCGTGCCATAGAGTGCCCGTTTCATTTTTGACTTGTGCATATCTGTTGAAAGTACGTATACATATGAAAAACTTACGGTGGAACGCATTGTTGGCTTGTCATGGCTTGTACATGCAACTTCTGGGCTCACTTGAGAAGCGATTAACGTTGTGTCTTGATACAGGTTTGCTGCAATAATTATAACAATAGTCATATTAACAATCATAACAACAAGCCAGATAATATTGTACATATTCTATACGTATTACTA
This sequence comes from Cyrtodaria siliqua, assembly GCA_037043455.1. Lineage (NCBI taxonomy): Eukaryota > Metazoa > Mollusca > Bivalvia > Adapedonta > Hiatellidae > Cyrtodaria > Cyrtodaria siliqua. The sequence goes on along the minus strand of JAWPHD010014780.1, from coordinate 45,039 downwards.
TTATGAATAATAATCATATGTACTATCAGATCGCGTAAAAATCTAAGTTATCTCTGTTTGTCCTATTTTCCCGTACACGTATTACGTCCCTTGGCAATGAAATGTCAACAAGTATCATTCTGCGTGCCATAGAGTGCCCGTTTCATTTCTGACTTGTGCATATCTGTTGAAAGTACGTATACATATGATAAACTTACGGTGGAACGCAATGTTGGCTTGTCATGGCTTGTACATGCAACTTCTGGGCTCACTTGAGAAGCGATTAACGTTGTGTCTTGATACAGGTTTGCTGCAATAATTATAACAATAGTCATATTAACAATCATAACAACAAGCCAGATAATATTGTACATATTCTATACGTATTACTATTATGAATAATATTCATATGTACTATCAGATCGCTTAAAAATCTAAGTTATCTCTGTGTCTCCTATTTTCCCGTACACGTATTACGTCCCGTGGCAATGAAATGTCAACAAGTATCATTCTGCGTGCCATAGAGTGCCCGTTTCATTTCTGACTTGTGCATATCTGTTGAAAGTACGTATACATATGAAAAAGTTACGGTGGAACGCATTGTTGGCTTGTCATGGCTTGTACATGCAACTTCTGGGCTCACTTGAGAAGCGATTAACGTTGTGTCTTGATACAGGTTTGCTGCAATAATTATAACAATAGTCATATTAACAATCATAACAACAATCCAGATAATATTGTACATATTCTATACGTATTACTATTATGAATAATAATCATATGTACTATCAGATCGCGTAAAAATCAAAGTTATCTCTGTTTCTCCTATTTTCCCGTACACGTATTACGTCCCTTGGCAATGAAATGTCAACAAGTATCATTCTGCGTGCCATAGAGTGCCCGTTTCATTTTTGACTTGTGCATATCTGTTGAAAGTACGTATACATATGAAAAACTTACGGTGGAACGCATTGTTGGCTTGTCATGGCTTGTACATGCAACTTCTGGGCTCACTTGAGAAGCGATTAACGTTGTGTCTTGATACAGGTTTGCTGCAATAATTATAACAATAGTCATATTAACAATCATAACAACAAGCCAGATAATATTGTACATATTCTATACGTATTACTATTATGAATAATAATCATATGTACTATCAGATCGAGTAAAAATCTAAGTTATCTCTGTGTCTCCTATTTTCCCGTACAGGTATTACGTCCCTTGGCTATGAAATGTCAACAAGTATCATTCTGCGTGCCATAGAGTGCACGTTTCATTTCTGATGTGTGCATATCTGTTGAAAGTGCGTATACATATGAAAAACTTACGGTGGAACGCATTGTTGGCTTGTCATGGCTTGTACATGCAACTTCTGGGCTCACTTGAAAAGCGATTTAGGTTGTGTCTTGATACAGGTTTGCTGCAATAATTATAACAATAGTCATATTTACAATCATAACAACACGCCAGATAATATTGTACATATTCTATACGTATTACTATTATGAATAATAATCATATGTACTATCAGATCGCTTAAAAAGCTAAGTTATCTCTGTTTGTCCTATTTTCCCGTACACGTATTACGTCCCGTGGCAATGAAATGTCAACAAGTATCATTCTGCGTGCCATAGAGTGCCCGTTTCATTTCTGACTTGTGCATATCTGTTGAAAGTACGTATACATATGAAAAAGTTACGGTGGAACGCATTGTTGGCTTGTCATGGCTTGTACATGCAACTTCTGGGCTCACTTGAGAAGCGATTAACGTTGTGTCTTGATACAGGTTTGCTGCAATAATTATAACAATAGTCATATTAACAATCATAACAACAAGCCAGATAATATTGTACATATTCTATACGTATTACTATTATGAATAATAATCATATGTACTATCAGATCGCGTAAAAATCAAAGTTATCTCTGTTTCTCCTATTTTCCCGTACACGTATTACGTCCCTTGGCAATGAAATGTCAACAAGTATCATTCTGCGTGCCATAGAGTGCCCGTTTCATTTTTGACTTGTGCATATCTGTTGAAAGTACGTATACATATGAAAAACTTACGGTGGAACGCATTGTTGGCTTGTCATGGCTTGTACATGCAACTTCTGGGCTCACTTGAGAAGCGATTAACGTTGTGTCTTGATACAGGTTTGCTGCAATAATTATAACAATAGTCATATTAACAATCATAACAACAAGCCAGATAATATTGTACATATTCTATACGTATTACTATTATGAATAATAATCATATGTACTATCAGATCGCGTAAAAATCTAAGTTATCTCTGTTTGTCCTATTTTCCCGTACACGTATTACGTCCCTTGGCAATGAAATGTCAACAAGTATCATTCTGCGTGCCATAGAGTGCCCGTTTCATTTCTGACTTGTGCATATCTGTTGAAAGTACGTATACATATGATAAACTTACGGTGGAACGCAATGTTGGCTTGTCATGGCTTGTACATGCAACTTCTGGGCTCACTTGAGAAGCGATTAACGTTGTGTCTTGATACAGGTTTGCTGCAATAATTATAACAATAGTCATATTAACAATCATAACAACAAGCCAGATAATATTGTACATATTCTTTACGTATTACTATTATGAATAATAATCATATGTACTATCAGATCGCGTAAAAATCTAAGTTATCTCTGTTTGTCCTATTTTCCCGTACACGTATTACGTCCCTTGGCAATGAAATGTCAACAAGTATCATTCTGCGTGCCATAGAGTGCACGTTTCATTTCTGATGTGTGCATATCTGTTGAAAGTGCGTATACATATGAAAAACTTACGGTGGAACGCATTGTTGGCTTGTCATGGCTTGTACATGCAACTTCTGGGCTCACGTGAGAAGCGATTAACGTTGTGTCTTGATACAGGTTTGCTGCAATAATTATAACAATAGTCATATTAACAATCATAACAACAAGCCAGATAATATTGTACATATTCTATACGTATTACTATTATGAATAATAATCATATGTACTATCAGATCGCGTAAAAATCTAAGTTATCTCTGTTCTCCTATTTTCCCGTACACGTATTACGTCCCTTGGCAATGAAATGTCAACAAGTATCATTCTGCGTGCCATAGAGTGCCCGTTTCATTTCTGACTTGTGCATATCTGTTGAAAGTACGTATACATATGATAAACTTACGGTGGAACGCAATGTTGGCTTGTCATGGCTTGTACATGCAACTTCTGGGCTCACTTGAGAAGCGATTAACGTTGTGTCTTGATACAGGTTTGCTGCAATAATTATAACAATAGTCATATTAACAATCATAACAACTAGCCAGATAATATTGTACATATTCTTTACGTATTACTATTATGAATAATAATCATATGTACTATCAGATCGCGTAAAAATCTAAGTTATCTCTGTTTGTCCTATTTTCCCGTACACGTATTACGTCCCTTGGCAATGAAATGTCAACAAGTATCATTCTGCGTGCCATAGAGTGCCCGTTTCATTTCTGACTTGTGCATATCTGTTGAAAGTACGTATACATATGATAAACTTACGGTGGAACGCAATGTTGGCTTGTCATGGCTTGTACATGCAACTTCTGGGCTCACTTGAGAAGCGATTAACGTTGTGTCTTGATACAGGTTTGCTGCAATAATTATAACAATAGTCATATTAACAATCATAACAACAAGCCAGATAATATTGTATATATTCTATACGTATTACTATTATGAATAATAATCATATGTACTATCAGATCGCGTAAAAATCTAAGTTATCTCTGTTTGTCCTATTTTCCCGTACACGTATTACGTCCCTTGGCAATGAAATGTCAACAAGTATCATTCTGCGTGCCATAGAGTGCCCGTTTCATTTCTGACTTGTGCATATCTGTTGAAAGTACGTATACATATGATAAACTTACGGTGGAACGCAATGTTGGCTTGTCATGGCTTGTACATGCAACTTCTGGGCTCACTTGAGAAGCGATTAACGTTGTGTCTTGATACAGGTTTGCTGCAATAATTATAACAATAGTCATATTAACAATCATAACAACAAGCCAGATAATATTGTACATATTCTTTACGTATTACTATTATGAATAATAATCATATGTACTATCAGATCGCGTAAAAATCTAAGTTATCTCTGTTTGTCCTATTTTCCCGTACACGTATTACGTCCCTTGGCAATGAAATGTCAACAAGTATCATTCTGCGTGCCATAGAGTGCACGTTTCATTTCTGATGTGTGCATATCTGTTGAAAGTGCGTATACATATGAAAAACTTACGGTGGAACGCATTGTTGGCTTGTCATGGCTTGTACATGCAACTTCTGGGCTCACGTGAGAAGCGATTAACGTTGTGTCTTGATACAGGTTTGCTGCAATAATTATAACAATAGTCATATTAACAATCATAACAACAAGCCAGATAATATTGTACATATTCTATACGTATTACTATTATGAATAATAATCATATGTACTATCAGATCGCGTAAAAATCTAAGTTATCTCTGTTCTCCTATTTTCCCGTACACGTATTACGTCCCTTGGCAATGAAATGTCAACAAGTATCATTCTGCGTGCCATAGAGTGCACGTTTCATTTCTGATGTGTGCATATCTGTTGAAAGTGCGTATACATATGAAAAACTTACGGTGGAACGCATTGTTGGCTTGTCATGGCTTGTACATGCAACTTCTGGGCTCACTTGAAAAGCGATTAACGTTGTGTCTTGATACAGGTTTGCTGCAATAATTATAACAATAGTCATATTTACAATCATAACAACAAGCCAGATAATATTGTACATATTCTATACGTATTACTATTATGAATAATATTCATATGTACTATCAGATCGCTTAAAAATCTAAGTTATCTCTGTTTGTCCTATTTTCCCGTACACGTATTACGTCCCGTGGCAATGAAATGTCAACAAGTATCATTCTGCGTGCCATAGAGTGCCCGTTTCATTTCTGACTTGTGCATATCTGTTGAAAGTACGTATACATATGAAAAAGTTACGGTGGAACGCATTATTGGCTTGTCATGGCTTGTACATGCAACTTCTGGGCTCACTTGAGAAGCGATTAACGTTGTGTCTTGATACAGGTTTGCTGCAATAATTATAACAATAGTCATATTAACAATCATAACAACAAGCCAGATAATATTGTACATATTCTATACGTATTACTATTATGAATAATAATCATATGTACTATCAGATCGCGTAAAAATCAAAGTTATCTCTGTTTCTCCTATTTTCCCGTACACGTATTACGTCCCTTGGCAATGAAATGTCAACAAGTATCATTCTGCGTGCCATAGAGTGCCCGTTTCATTTTTGACTTGTGCATATCTGTTGAAAGTACGTATACATATGAAAAACTTACGGTGGAACGCATTGTTGGCTTGTCATGGCTTGTACATGCAACTTCTGGGCTCACTTGAGAAGCGATTAACGTTGTGTCTTGATACAGGTTTGCTGCAATAATTATAACAATAGTCATATTAACAATCATAACAACAAGCCAGATAATATTGTACATATTCTATACGTATTACTATTATGAATAATAATCATATGTACTATCAGATCGCGTAAAAATCTAAGTTATCTCTGTTCTCCTATTTTCCCGTACACGTATTACGTCCCTTGGCTATGAAATGTCAACAAGTATCATTCTGCGTGCCATAGAGTGCACGTTTCATTTCTGATGTGTGCATATCTGTTGAAAGTGCGTATACATATGAAAAACTTACGTTGGAACGCATTGTTGGCTTGTCATGGCTTGTACATGCAACTTCTGGGCTCACTTGAAAAGCGATTAACGTTGTGTCTTGATACAGGTTTGCTGCAATAATTATAACAATAGTCATATTTACAATCATAACAACAAGCCAGATAATATTGTACATATTCTATACGTATTACTATTATGAATAATATTCATATGTACTATCAGATCGCTTAAAAATCTAAGTTATCTCTGTGTCTCCTATTTTCCCGTACACGTATTACGTCCCGTGGCAATGAAATGTCAACAAGTATCATTCTGCGTGCCATAGAGTGCCCGTTTCATTTCTGACTTGTGCATATCTGTTGAAAGTACGTATACATATGAAAAAGTTACGGTGGAACGCATTGTTGGCTTGTCATGGCTTGTACATGCAACTTCTGGGCTCACTTGAGAAGCGATTAACGTTGTGTCTTGATACAGGTTTGCTGCAATAATTATAACAATAGTCATATTAACAATCATAACAACAAGCCAGATAATATTGTACATATTCTATACGTATTACTATTATGAATAATAATCATATGTACTATCAGATCGCGTAAAAATCAAAGTTATCTCTGTTTCTCCTATTTTCCCGTACACGTATTACGTCCCTTGGCAATGAAATGTCAACAAGTATCATTCTGCGTGCCATAGAGTGCCCGTTTCATTTTTGACTTGTGCATATCTGTTGAAAGTACGTATACATATGAAAAACTTACGGTGGAACGCATTGTTGGCTTGTCATGGCTTGTACATGCAACATCTGGGCTCACTTGAGAAGCGATTAACGTTGTGTCTTGATACAGGTTTGCTGCAATAATTATAACAATAGTCATATTAACAATCATAACAACAAGCCAGATAATATTGTACATATTCTATACGTATTACTATTATGAATAATAATCATATGTACTATCAGATCGCGTAAAAATCTAAGTTATCTCTGTTTGTCCTATTTTCCCGTACACGTATTACGTCCCTTGGCAATGAAATGTCAACAAGTATCATTCTGCGTGCCATAGAGTGCCCGTTTCATTTCTGACTTGTGCATATCTGTTGAAAGTACGTATACATATGATAAACTTACGGTGGTACGCAATGTTGGCTTGTCATGGCTTGTACATGCAACTTCTGGGCTCACTTGAGAAGCGATTAACGTTGTGTCTTGATACAGGTTTGCTGCAATAATTATAACAATAGTCATATTAACAATCATAACAACAAGCCAGATAATATTGTACATATTCTTTACGTATTACTATTATGAATAATAATCATATGTACTATCAGATCGCGTAAAAATCTAAGTTATCTCTGTTTGTCCTATTTTCCCGTACACGTATTACGTCCCTTGGCAATGAAATGTCAACAAGTATCATTCTGCGTGCCATAGAGTGCACGTTTCATTTCTGATGTGTGCATATCTGTTGAAAGTGCGTATACATATGAAAAACTTACGGTGGAACGCATTGTTGGCTTGTCATGGCTTGTACATGCAACTTCTGGGCTCACGTGAGAAGCGATTAACGTTGTGTCTTGATACAGGTTTGCTGCAATAATTATAACAATAGTCATATATACAATCATAACAACAAGCCAGATAATATTGTACATATTCTATACGTATTACTATTATGAATAATAATCATATGTACTATCAGATCGCGTAAAAATCTAAGTTATCTCTGTTCTCCTATTTTCCCGTACACGTATTACGTCCCTTGGCAATGAAATGTCAACAAGTATCATTCTGCGTGCCATAGAGTGCACGTTTCATTTCTGATGTGTGCATATCTGTTGAAAGTGCGTATACATATGAAAAACTTACGGTGGAACGCATTGTTGGCTTGTCATGGCTTGTACATGCAACTTCTGGGCTCACTTGAAAAGCGATTAACGTTGTGTCTTGATACAGGTTTGCTGCAATAATTATAACAATAGTCATATTTACAATCATAACAACAAGCCAGATAATATTGTACATATTCTATACGTATTACTATTATGAATAATAATCATATGTACTATCAGATCGCTTAAAAATCTAAGTTATCTCTGTGTCTCCTATTTTCCCGTACACGTATTACGTCCCGTGGCAATGAAATGTCAACAAGTATCATTCTGCGTGCCATAGAGTGCCCGTTTCATTTCTGACTTGTGCATATCTGTTGAAAGTACGTATACATATGAAAAAGTTACGGTGGAACGCATTGTTGGCTTGTCATGGCTTGTACATGCAACTTCTGGGCTCACTTGAGAAGCGATTAACGTTGTGTCTTGATACAGGTTTGCTGCAATAATTATAACAATAGTCATATTAACAATCATAACAACAAGCCAGATAATATTGTACATATTCTATACGTATTTCTATTATGAATAATAATCATATGTACTATCAGATCGCTTAAAAATCAAAGTTATCTCTGTTTCTCCTATTTTCACGTACACGTATTACGTCCCTTGGCAATGAAATGTCAACAAGTATCATTCTGCGTGCCATAGAGTGCCCGTTTCATTTTTGACTTGTGCATATCTGTTGAAAGTACGTATACATATGAAAAACTTACGGTGGAACGCATTGTTGGCTTGTCATGGCTTGTACATGCAACTTCTGGGCTCACTTGAGAAGCGATTAACGTTGTGTCTTGATACAGGTTTGCTGCAATAATTATAACAATAGTCATATTAACAATCATAACAACAAGCCAGATAATATTGTACATATTCTATACGTATTACTATTATGAATAATAATCATATGTACTATCAGATCGAGTAAAAATCTAAGTTATCTCTGTGTCTCCTATTTTCCCGTACAGGTATTACGTCCCTTGGCTATGAAATGTCAACAAGTATCATTCTGCGTGCCATAGAGTGCACGTTTAATTTCTGATGTGTGCATATCTGTTGAAAGTGCGTATACATATGAAAAAGTTACGGTGGAACGCATTGTTGGCTTGTCATGGCTTGTACATGCAACTTCTGGGCTCACTTGAGAAGCGATTAACGTTGTGTCTTGATACAGGTTTGCTGCAATAATTATAACAATAGTCATATTAACAATCATAACAACAAGCCAGATAATATTGTACATATTCTATACGTATTTCTATTATGAATAATAATCATATGTACTATCAGATCGCTTAAAAATCAAAGTTATCTCTGTGTCTCCTATTTTCACGTACACGTATTACGTCCCTTGGCAATGAAATGTCAACAAGTATCATTCTGCGTGCCATAGAGTGCCCGTTTCATTTTTGACTTGTGCATATCTGTTGAAAGTACGTATACATATGAAAAACTTACGGTGGAACGCATTGTTGGCTTGTCATGGCTTGTACATGCAACTTCTGGGCTCACTTGAGAAGCGATTAACGTTGTGTCTTGATACAGGTTTGCTGCAATAATTATAACAATAGTCATATTAACAATCATAACAACAAGCCAGATAATATTGTACATATTCTATACGTATTACTATTATGAATAATAATCATATGTACTATCAGATCGAGTAAAAATCTAAGTTATCTCTGTGTCTCCTATTTTCCCGTACAGGTATTACGTCCCTTGGCTATGAAATGTCAACAAGTATCATTCTGCGTGCCATAGAGTGCACGTTTAATTTCTGATGTGTGCATATCTGTTGAAAGTGCGTATACATATGAAAAACTTACGGTGGAACGCATTGTTGGCTTGTCATGGCTTGTACATGCAACTTCTGGGCTCACTTGAAAAGCGATTAACGTTGTGTCTTGATACAGGTTTGCTGCAAAAATTATAACAATAGTCATATTTACAATCATAACAACAAGCCAGATAATATTGTACATATTCTATACGTATTACTATTATGAATAATAATCATATGTACTATCAGATCGCTTAAAAATCTAAGTTATCTCTGTTTGTCCTATTTTCCCGTACACGTATTACGTCCCGTGGCAATGAAATGTCAACAAGTATCATTCTGCGTGCCATAGAGTGCCCGTTTCATTTCTGACTTGTGCATATCTGTTGAAAGTACGTATACATATGAAAAAGTTACGGTGGAACGCATTGTTGGCTTGTCATGGCTTGTACTTGCAACTTCTAGGCTCACTTGAGAAGCGATTAACGTTGTGTCTTGATACAGGTTTGCTGCAATAATTATAACAATAGTCATATTAACAATCATAACAACAAGCCAGATAATATTGTACATATTCTATACGTATTACTATTATGAATAATAATCATATGTACTATCAGATCGCGTAAAAATCAAAGTTATCTCTGTTTCTCCTATTTTCCCGTACACGTATTACGTCCCTTGGCAATGAAATGTCAACAAGTATCATTCTGCGTGCCATAGAGTGCCCGTTTCATTTTTGACTTGTGCATATCTGTTGAAAGTACGTATACATATGAAAAACTTACGGTGGAACGCATTGTTGGCTTGTCATGGCTTGTACATGCAACTTCTGGGCTCACTTGAGAAGCGATTAACGTTGTGTCTTGATACAGGTTTGCTGCAATAATTATAACAATAGTCATATTAACAATCATAACAACAAGCCAGATAATATTGTACATATTCTATACGTATTACTATTATGAATAATAATCATATGTACTATCAGATCGCGTAAAAATCTAAGTTATCTCTGTGTCTCCTATTTTCCCGTAGTGGTAATAAGGCCCTTGGCTATGAAATGTCAACAAGTATCATTCTGCGTGCCATAGAGTGCCCGTTTCATTTCTGATGTGTGCATATCTGTTGAAAGTGCGTATACATATGAAAAACTTACGGTGGAACGCGTTGTTGGCTTGTCATGGCTTTTACATGCAACTTCTGGGCTCACTTGAGAAGCGATTAACGTTGTGTCTTGATACAGGTTTGCTGCAATAATTATAACAATAGTCATATTAACAATCATAACAACAAGCCAGATAATATTGTACATATTCTATACGTATTACTATTATGAATAATAATCATATGTACTATCAGATCGCGTAAAAATCTAAGTTATCTCTGTGTCTCCTATTTTCTCGTACACGTATTACGTCCCTTGGCAATGAAATGTCAACAAGTATCATTCTGCGTGCCATAGAGTGCCCGTTTCATTTCTGACTTGTGCATATCTGTTGAAAGTACGTATACATATGAAAAACCTACGGTGGAACGCATTGTTGGCTTGTCATGGCTTGTACATGCAACTTCTGGGCTCACTTGAGAAGCGATTAACGTTGTGTCTTGATACAGGTTTGCTGCAATAATTATCACAATAGTCATATTAACAATCATAACAACAAGCCAGATAATATTGTACATATTCTATACGTATTACTATTATGAATAATAATCATATGGGCTATCAGATCGCGGAAAAATCTAAGTTATCTCTGTTTCTGATATTTCCCCGTACACGGATTACGAAATGTCAACAAGTATCATTCTGCGTGCCATAGAGTGCCCGTTTCATTTCTGACGTGTGCATATCTGTTGAAAGTACGTATACATATGAAAAACTTACGGTGGAACGCATTGTTGGCTTTTCAAGGCTTGTACATGCAACTTCTGGCCTCACTTGAGAAGCGATTAACGTTGTGTCTTGATACAGGTTTGCTGCAATAATTATAACAATAGTCATATTAACAATCATAACAACACGCCAGATAATATTGTACATATTCTATACGTATTACTATTATGAATAATAATCATATGGGCTATCAGATCGCGGAAAAATCTAAGTTATCTCTGTTTCTGCTATTTCACCGTACACGGATTACGTCCCCGGGCATGCAATGTCAACAAGTATCATTCTGCGTGCCATAGAGTGCCCGTTTCATTTGTGACGTGTTCATATCCGTTGAAAGTACGAGGGAGGAGGTGGGAGTGAGGGAGGAGGTGGGAGTGGGGGCGGGGGGGGGTGGGGGCGGGGGACGGGGGCGGAGGAGGGAGCCCATGCCCCAATATGGGTGAAGTTTGAATAAGATGCATAATGCTATAAGAAATCCCATACCAAAAGTATAGATATATACATGCTTACATGCAAATCTAGATCTGCCTTTTGGGTTCCACTCACTAGCAGACTGGCAACGGGACACCAGTACCTGTAGAATAGAAACTAATAGCCTGGTAGCGGGATAACAGTGCTGATACAATGAAAACTAGTGGCCTGGTAGCGGCATACCAGCACTCACTAGTAGAATGGCAACGGGAAAACAGTACTTATAAAATAGAAACTAATGCCCTTGTAACGGGATATCAGTACTTATACATTGGAAACTAGTGGCCTGGTAGCGGCATACCAGCACTCACTAGTAGAAAGGCAACCGGATACCAGCACTTATAGGATGGCGGCCTGGAAATGGGAACGCAGTATTTATAGAATAGAAACTAGTGGCCCTTTAACGGGATACCAGTACTTATAGAATGGAAACTAGTGGCCTGGTAGCGGCAAATCGTCGCTCACTACTAGACTGGCAACGGGTAACCAGTACTTATAGAATAGAACCTAGTGGTCTGGTTACGGCATACCAGCATTCATTTTTAGACTGGCAACGTGAATCCAGTACTTAAGGAATAGAAACTTGTTCCTGGTAACAGGATAACAGTACTTACAGAATGGAAACTAGTGGCCTTGTAGCAGCACACCAGCTCTCACTAGTAGACTGGCAACGGGAAACCAGTACCTATAGAATAGAAATTAATGGCATGGTAGCGGCATACCAGCACTCACTAGTAGACTGGAAAAGTGAAACCAATACTCATAGAATAGAAACTAGTACCTGGTAACAGGATAACAGTACTTATACAATGAAAAAAGTGGCCTGGTAGCGGCATACCAGCACTCACCAGTAGACTGGCCACGGACAACCAGTACTTATAGAATAGAAACTAATGGCCTTGTAACGGGATATCAGTACTTATAGATTGGAAACTAGTGACCTGGTAGCGGCATACCAGCACTCACTAGTAGAAAGCCAACAGGATACCAGTACTTATAGGATGGTGGCCTGGAAATGGGAACGCAGTATTTTTAGAATGGAAATTAATGGCCATACGTTCACTCAATAGTAGACTGGCAACGCGTAACCAGTACTTATAGAATAGAAACTAGCGGTCTGGTTGCGGCATACCATCATTCATTTGTAGAATGGCAACGTGAAACCAGTACTTAGAGAATAGAAACTAGTGCCTGGTAACAGGATAACAGTACTTATAGAATGGAAACTAATTGCCTGGTAGCGGCATACCAGAACTCACTGGTAGAAAGGCAACATGATACCTGTACTTATAGGATGGTGGCCTGGAAATGTTAACGCAGTATTTATAGAATAGAAACAAATGGCCTGGTAACGAGATACCAGTGCTGATAGAATGAAAACTAGTGGCCTGGTTGAAGCATGCCAGCACTGACTCGTAGACTGGCAACGTGAAACAAGTATTTATAGAATAGAAACTAGTGGCCTGGCAACATGATAAAAGTACTTATAGCACGGAAACTAGTGGCCTTGTAGCAGCACACAAGCTCTCACTAGTAGACTGGCAAAGGGAAACCAGTACCTATATAATAGAAAGTAATGGCCTGGTAGCGGGATAATAGTACTAACTAGTGGACTGGTAGCAGCGGACCAGCACTCACTAGTAGACAGGCAACGGGAAACCAGTACCTATAGAATAGAAAATAATGGCCTGGTAACATGATACCCGTACTGATAGAATGAAAACTAATGGCCTGGTAGCGGCATACCAGCACTCACAAGTACACTGGCAACGTGAAACCAGTACTTATAGAATAGAAATTAGTACCTGGTAACAGGATAACAGAACTTATAGAATGGAAAAACGTGTCCTGGTAGCGGCATACCAGCACTCACGAGTAGACTGGCAACGTGAAACCAGTATTTATAGAATAGAAACTAATGTCCTTGTAACGGGATATCAGTACTTATAGATTGGTGGTAACGAGAGGCCTGGTACGAACTGTATACCATCACTCACTATCTATCTATCTATCTTCCAATATGTCAAACCCCTGCTGCGGACCTAGACTTGACGCGCGTCAACTGACAAGACGTTAGTCTTATTATACAGTGTTAAAAACAGGTTAAAGAAGATAGGGCATGCTTTCTAGGGAGACATGTGATTGACATGGCTAACAGCCAGGCAAAATGCACGGGGGCAGGGTTACTACTCTTTGAGGTAGGGTATTCCAATGGACTATGGTTCTGGGGAAGAATGGGTATTTATAATAGTCAGTAGTAGAAAGGCTACAGGATATCAGTACTTATAGGACGGTAGCCTGGAAATGGGAACGCAGTATTTATAGAATAGAAATTAGCTGCCTGGTAACGGGATAACAATACTTATAGAATGGAAACTAGTGGCCTGATAGCGGCATACCAGCACTCATTAGTAGACTGGCAATGGGAAACCAATACGTATAGAATATAAACTAATAGCCTGGTAGCGGGATACCAGTGCTGATAGAATAACAACTAGAGATACCAGCACTCACTAGTAGACTGGCAACAGGAAACCAGTACTTACTTATAGAATAGAAACTTATGGCCTTGTAACGGGATATCAGTACCTATACATTGTAAACTAGTGGCCTGGTAGCGGGTACCAGCACTCACTAGTAGAAAGGCAACAGGATACCAGTACTTATAGGATGGTGGCCTGGAAATGGGATCGCAGTATTTATAGAATAGAAACTAGTGGCCTGGTAGCGGCATATTAGCACTCACTAGTAGACTGGCAATGGGTAACCAGTACTTACAGAATATAAACTAATGGCTTGGTAGTGGCATACCAGCTCTCACTAGTAGACTGGCAACGTGAAACTAGTACAGTACTTATAGCATAGAAACTAATGGCCTGGTAGCGGGATACCAGTGCTGATAGAATGGAAAATAGTGGCCTGGTAGTGGCATACCAGCACTCACTAGTAGACTGGCAACGGGAAACCAGTACTTATAGAATAGAAACTACTGGTCTTGTAACGGGATATCAGTACTTATAGATTGGAAACTAGTGGCCTGGTAGCGGCATACCAGCACTCACTAGTACACTGGAAACGTGAAACCAGTACTTATAGAATAGAAACTAGTACCTGGTAACAGGATAATAGAACTTACAGAATGGCAAGGGAAAACTAGTATTTATAGAATAGAAACTAATGGCCTTGTAACGGGATATCAGTACTTATAGATTGGAAACTAGTGGCCCGGTAGCGGGTACCAGCACTCACTAGTAGAAAGGCAACAGGATACCAGTACTTATAGGATGGTGACCTGGAAATGGGAACGCAGTATTTATAGAATGGAAACTAATGGCCTGATAGCAGTATACCAGCACTCACTAGTAGACTGGCAACGTGAAACCAGTACTTATAGCATAGAAACTAATGGCCTGGTAGCGGGATACCAGTGCTGATAGAATGGAAGATAGTGGCCTGGTAGCGGCATAACAGCACTGACTAGTAGACTGGTAACGGGAAACCAGTCCTTATAGAATAAGAACTAATGGCCTGATAGCGGCATTCCAGCACCCACTAGTAGATTGGCAACGTGAAACCAGTACTTATAGCATAGAAACTAATGGCCTGGTAGCGGGATACCAGTGCTGATAGAATGGAAGATAGGGGCCTGGTAGCGGCATACCAGCACTGAATAGTAGACTGGCAACGGGTAAACAGTACTTATAGCAGAGAAACTAATGGCCTGGTAGCGGGATACCAGTGCTGATAGAATGGAAGATAGTGGCCTGGTAGCGGCATACCAGCACTGACTAGTAGACTGGTAACGGGAAACCAGTCCTTATAGAATAAAAACTAATGGCCTGGTAGCGGGATACCAGTGCTGATAGAATGGAAGATAGGGGCCTGGTAGCGGCATACCAGCACTGAATAGTAGACTGGCAACGGGTAAACAGTACTTATAGAATAGAAACTAATGGCCTTGTAACGGGATATCAGTACTTATAGATTGGAAACTAGTGGCCTGGTAGCGGCATACGAGCACTCACTAGTAGACTGGCAATGGATAAACAGTACTTATAGAATAGAAACTAATGACCTGGTAACGGGAAACCAGTACTTACAGAATAGAAACTTATGTCTTTGTAACGGGATATCAGTACTTATACATTGGAAACTACTGGACTGGTAGCGGGTACCAGCACTCACTAGTAGAAAGGCAACAGGATACCAGTACTTATAGAAAGGTGGCCTGGAAATGGGAACGCAGTATTTATAGAATGGTAACTAATGGCCTGATAGCAGCATACCAGCACTCACTAGTAGACTGGCAACGTGAAACCAGTACTTATAGCAGAGAAACTAATGGCCTGGTAGCGGGATACCAGTGCTGATAGAATGGAAGATAGTGGCCTGGTAGCGGCATACCAGCACCGACTAGTAGACTGGTAACGGGAAACCAGTCCTTATAGCATAGAAACTAATGGCCTGGTAGCGGGATACCAGTGCTGATAGAATGGAAGATAGGGGCCTGGTAGCGGCATACCAGCACTGAATAGTAGACTGGCAACGGGTAAACAGTACTTATAGAATAGAAACTAATGGCCTTGTAACGGGATATCAGTACTTATAGATTGGAAACTAGTGGCCTGGTAGCGGCATACGAGCACTCACTAGTAGACTGGCAATGGAAAAACAGTACTTATAGAATAGAAACTAATGACCTGGTAACGGGAAACCAGTACTTACAGAATAGAAACTTATGTCTTTGTAACGGGATATCAGTACTTATACATTGGAAACTACTGGACTGGTAGCGGGTACCAGCACTCACTAGTAGAAAGGCAACAGGATACCAGTACTTATAGGATGTTGACCTGGAAATGGGAGCGCAGTAATTATAGAATAGAAACTAGTGGACCTTTAACGGGATACCAGTACTTATAGAATGGAAACTAGTGGATTGGAAGCGGCATATCAGCACTCACCACTAGTAGACTGGCAACGGGAAAACAGTACCTATAGAATAGAAACTAATGGCCTGGTAGCGGATACCAGTGCCGATAGAATGAAAACTAGTGGCCTGGTAACAGCATACAAGCACTCACTAGTAGACTGGCAAGGTGAAACCAGTACTTATAGAATAGAAACTAGTATCTGGTAACAGGATAACAGTACTTATAGAATGGAAAAAAGTGCCCTGGTAGCGGCATACCAGCACTCACTAGTAGACTGGCAACGGGAAACCAGTACTAATAGAATAGTAACAAATGGCCTTGTAACGGGATCTCAGTACTTATAGATTGGAAACTAGTGGCCGGGTAGCGGCATACCAGCACTCACTAGTAGAAAGGCAACGGGAAACCAGTACTAATAGAATAGTTACAAATGGCATTGTAACGGGATCTCAGTACTTATAGATTGAAAACTAGTGGCCGGGTAGCGGCATACCAGCAATCACTAGTAGAAAGGCAACAGGATACCAGTACTTATAGGATGGTGGCCTGGAAATGGGAACGCAGTATTTATAGAATAGAAACTAGTGGCCCTTTAATGGGATACCAGTACTTATAGAATGGAAACTAGTGGCCTGATAGCGGCATACCAGCACTTACTAGTAGACTGACAACGTGAAACCAGCACTTATATCATAGAAACTAATGGCCTGGTAGCGGGATACCAGTGCTGATAGAATGGAAGATAGGGGCCTGGTAGCGGCATACCAGCACTGATAGTAGACTGGCAACGGGTAAACAGTACTTATAGAATAGAAACTAATGGCCTTGTAACGGGATAACAGTACTTATAGATTGGAAACTAGTGGCCTGGTAGCGGCATACGAGCACTCACTAGTAGACTGACAATGGGTAAACAGTACGTATAGAATAGAAACTAATGACCTGGTCACGGGAAACCAGTACTTATAGAATAGAAACTAATGTCTTTGTAACGGGATATCAGTACTTATACATTGGAAACTAGTGTCCTGGTAGCGGCATACCGGCACTCACTAGTAGAAAGGCAGCAGGATACCAGTACTTATAGGATGTTGGCCTGGAAATGGGAGCGCAAAAATTATAGAACAGAAACTAGTGGACCTTTAACGGGATACCAGTACTTATAGAATGGAAACTAGTGGATTGGTAGCGGCGTACCAGCACTCACTAGTAGACTGTCAACGGGAACCCAGTACCTATAGAATAGAAACTAATGGCCTGGTAGCGTGATACCACTGCTGATAAAATGAAAACTAGTGGCCTGGTAGCGGCATGCCAGCACTCACTAGTAGACTGTCAACGTGAAACCAGTACTTATAGAATAGAAACTAATACCTGGTAACAGGATAACAGTACATATAGAATGGAAAAAGTGCCATGGTAGCGGCATACCAGCACTCACTAGTAGACTGGCAACGGGAAACGAGTACTTTTAGAATAGAAACTAATGGCCTTGTAACGGGATATCAGTACTTATAGATTGGAAACTAGTGGCCTGGTAGCGGCATACGAGCACTCACTAGTAGACTGGCAATGGATAAACAGTACTTATAGAATAGAAACTAATGACCTGGTAACGGGAAACCAGTACTTACAGAATAGAAACTTATGTCTTTGTAACGGGATATCAGTACTTATACATTGGAAACTACTGGACTGGTAGCGGGTACCAGCACTCACTAGTAGAAAGGCAACAGGATACCAGTACTTATAGGATGTTGACCTGGAAATGGGAGCGCAGTAATTATAGAATAGAAACTAGTGGACCTTTAACGGGATACCAGTACTTATAGAATGGAAACTAGTGGATTGGAAGCGGCATATCAGCACTCACCACTAGTAGACTGGCAACGGGAAAACAGTACCTATAGAATAGAAACTAATGGCCTGGTAGCGGATACCAGTGCCGATAGAATGAAAACTAGTGGCCTGGTAACAGCATACAAGCACTCACTAGTAGACTGGCAAGGTGAAACCAGTACTTATAGAATAGAAACTAGTATCTGGTAACAGGATAACAGTACTTATAGAATGGAAAAAAGTGCACTGGTAGCGGCATACCAGCACTCACTAGTAGACTGGCAACGGGAAACCAGTACTAATAGAATAGTAACAAATGGCCTTGTAACGGGATCTCAGTACTTATAGATTGGAAACTAGTGGCCGGGTAGCGGCATACCAGCACTCACTAGTAGAAAGGCAACGGGAAACCAGTACTAATAGAATAGTTACAAATGGCATTGTAACGGGATCTCAGTACTTATAGATTGAAAACTAGTGGCCGGGTAGCGGCATACCAGCAATCACTAGTAGAAAGGCAACAGGATACCAGTACTTATAGGATGGTGGCCTGGAAATGGGAACGCAGTATTTATAGAATAGAAACTAGTGGCCCTTTAATGGGATACCAGTACTTATAGAATGGAAACTAGTGGCCTGATAGCGGCATACTAGCACTTACTAGTAGACTGACAACGTGAAACCAGCACTTATATCATAGAAACTAATGGCCTGGTAGCGGGATACCAGTGCTGATAGAATGGAAGATAGGGGCCTGGTAGCGGCATACCAGCACTGAATAGTAGACTGGCAACGGGTAAACAGTACTTATAGAATATAAACTAATGGCCTTGTAACGGGATAACAGTACTTATAGATTGGAAACTAGTGGCCTGGTAGCGGCATACGAGCACTCACTAGTAGACTGACAATGGGTAAACAGTACGTATAGAATAGAAACTAATGACCTGGTCACGGGAAACCAGTACTTATAGAATAGAAAATAATGTCTTTGTAACGGGATATCAGTACTTATACATTGGAAACTAGTGTCCTGGTAGCGGCATACCGGCACTCACTAGTAGAAAGGCAGCAGGATACCAGTACTTATAGGATGTTGGCCTGGAAATGGGAGCGCAAAAATTATAGAACAGAAACTAGTGGACCTTTAACGGGATACCAGTACTTATAGAATGGAAACTAGTGGATTGGTAGCGGCGTACCAGCACTCACTAGTAGACTGTCAACGGGAACCCAGTACCTATAGAATAGAAACTAATGGCCTGGTAGCGTGATACCACTGCTGATAAAATGAAAACTAGTGGCCTGGTAGCGGCATGCCAGCACTCACTAGTAGACTGTCAACGTGAAACCAGTACTTATAGAATAGAAACTAATACCTGGTAACAGGATAACAGTACATATAGAATGGAAAAAGTGCCATGGTAGCGGCATACCAGCACTCACTAGTAGACTGGCAACGGGAAACGAGTACTTTTAGAATAGAAACTAATGGCCTTGTAACGGGATATCAGTACTTATAGATTGGAAACTAGTGGCCTGGTAGCGGCATAACAGCACTCACTAGTAGAAAGGCAACAGGATACCAGTACTTATAGGATGGTGACCTGGAAATGGGAACGCAGTATTTATAGAATAGAAACTAGTGGCCTGGTGATGGAATATCAGTACTTATAGAATGGAAACTATGTGCCTGGTAGCGGCATACTACCACTCATTAGTAGACTGGCAACGGGTAACCATGTACTTATATAATAGAAACTAATGGCTTGGAAGCGGGATACCAGTGCTGATAAAATGGAAAATAGTGGCCTGGTGTAGGGATACCAGTACTTATAGAATGAAAACTAGTGGCCTGATACCGGCATACCAGCACTCACCAGTAGAATGGCAACGGGATACCAGTACTTATAGAATCGAAAGTAGTGGCCTTGTTGCGGCATACCAGCATTCATTCGTAGACTGGCAACGTGAAACCAGTACTAATAGAATATAAACTAGTGCCTGGTAACAGGATAACAGTACTTATAGAATGGAAACTAGTGGCCTGGTAGAGGCATACCAGCCCTCACTAGTAAAATGGTAACATGAAACCATTACCTATAGAATATAAACTAATGGCCTGATATCGGGATACCAGTGCTGATAGAATGGAAAATAGTGGCCTGGTGACGGGATACCAGTACTTATAGAATGAAAACTAGTGGCCTGATACCGGCATACCAGCACTCACCAGTAGAATGGCAACGGGATACCAGCACTTATAGAATCGAAATTAGTGGCCTTGTTGCGGCATACCAGCATTCATTTGTAGACTGGCAACGTGAAACCAGTACTTAGAGAATAGAAACTAGTGCCTGGTAACAGGATAGCAGTACTTATATAATGGAAACTAGTGGCCTGTTAGCGGCATACCAGCACTCACTGGTAGAAAGGCAACAGGATACCAGCACTTATAGGATGGTGGCCAGGAAATGTTAACGCAGGATTTATAGAATAGAAACTAGTGGCCCTTTAATGGGATACCAATACTTATAGAATAGAAACTAGTGGACTGGTAACAGGATAAAAGTACTTATAGAACGGAAACTAGTGGCCTTGTAGCAGCACACCAGCTCTCATTAGTAAACTGGCAATGGGAAACCACTACTTATAAAATAGAAATAAATGGCCTGGTAGCGGCATACCAGCACTCACTAGCAGACTGGCAACGTGAAACCAGTACTAATAGAATAGAAACTAGTACCTGGTAACAGGATAACAGTACTTATAGAATGAACAAAGTGGCCTGGTAGCGGCATACCAGCACTCTATTAGACTGGCAACGGGAAACCAGTACTTATAGAATAGAAACTAATGGACCTTTAACGGGATATCAGTACTTATAGATTGGAAACTAGTGGCCTGGTAGCGGCATACCAGCACTCACTAGTACACTGGCAACGTGACACCAGTACTTATAGAATAAAACCTAGTACCTGCTAACAGGATAATAGAACTTACAGAATGGAAACAAGTGGCCTGGTAGCGGCATATCAGCACTGACTTGTAGACTGGCAACGGGAAAGTAGTATTTATAGAATAGAAACTAATGGCCTTGTAACGGGATATCAGTGCTTATAGATTGGAAACTAGTGACCCGGTAGCGGGTACCAGCACTCACTAGTAGAAAGGCAACAGGATACCAGTACTTATAGAAAGGTGGCCTGGAAATGGGAACGCAGTATTTATAGAATGGTAACTAATGGCCTGATAGCAGCATACCAGCACTCACTAATAGACTGGCAACGTGAAACCAGTACTTATAGCAGAGAAACTAATGGCCTGGTAGCGGGATACCAGTGCTGATAGAATGGAAGATAGTGGCCTGGTAGCGGCATACCAGCACTGACTGGTAGACTGGTAACGGGAAACCAGTCCTTATAGAATAGAAACTAATGGCCTGATAGCGGCATACAAGCACTCACTAGTAGAATGGTAACGTGAAACCAGTACTTATAGCGTAGAAACTAATGGCCTGGTAGCGGGATACCAGTGCTGATAGAATGGAAGATGGTGGCTTGGTAGCGGCATACCAGCACTGATAGTAGACTGGCAACGGGAAACCAGTACTTATATAATAGAAACTAATGGCCTTGTAACGGGATATCAGTACTTATAGATTGGAAACTAGTGGCCCGATAGCGGGTACCAGCACTCACTTGTACAAAGGCAACAGGATACCAGTACTTATAGGATGGTGGCCTGGAAATGGGAAAGCAGTATTTATAGAATGGTAACTAATGGCCTGATAGCAGCATACCAGCACTCACTAGTAGACTGGCAACGTGAAACCAGTACTTATAGCATAGAAACTAATGGCCTGGTAGCGGGATACCAGTGCTGATATAATGGAAGATATTGGCCTGGTAGCGGCATACCAGCACTGACTAGTAGACTGGTAACGGGAAACCAGTCCTTATAGAATAGAAACTAATGGCCTGATAGCGGCATACCAGCACTCACTAGTAGATTGGCAACGTGAAACCAGTACTTATAGCACAGAAACTAATGGCCTGGAAGCGGGATACCAGTGCTGATAGAATGGAAGATAGTGGCCTGGTAGCGGCATACCAGCACTGATAGTAGACTGGCAACGGGAAACCAGTACTTATAGAATAGAAACTAATGGCCTTGTAACGGGATATCAGTACTTATAGATTGGATACTAGTGGCCTGGTAGCGGCATACAAGCACTCACTAGTAGACTGGCAACGGGTAAGAATAGAAACTAATGATCTGGTAACGGGAAACCAGTATTTATAGAATAGAAACTTATGTCTTTGTAACGGGATATCAGTACTTATACATTGGAAACTTGTGGCCGGGTAGCGGCATACCAGCACTCACTAGTAGAAAGGCAACAGGATACCAGTACGTATAGGATGTTGGCCTGGAAATGGGAGCGCAGTAATTATAGAATAGAAACTAGTGGACCTTTAACGGGATACCAGTACTTATAGAATGGAAACAAGTGGATTGGTAGCGGTATACCAGCACTCACCACTAGTAGACTGGCAACGGGAAACCAGTACCTTTAGAATAGAAACTAATGCCCTGGTAGTGGATACCAGTGCCGATAGAATGAAAACTAGTGGCCTGGTAGCAGCATACCAGCACTCACTAGTAGACTGGCAAGGTGAAACCAGTACTTATAGAATAGAAAATAGTACCTAGTAACAGGATAACAGTATTTATAGAATGGAAAAAAATGCACTGGTAGCGGCATACCAGCACTCACTAGTAGACTGGCAACGAGAAATCAGTACTAATAGAATAGAAACAAATGGCCTTGTAACGGGATCTCAGTACTTATAGATTGGGAACTAGTGGTCGGGTAGCGGCATACCAGCACTCACTAGTAGAAAGGCAACAGGATACCAGTACTTATAGGATGGTGGCCTGGAAATGGGAACGCAGTATTTATAGAATATAAACTAGTGGCCCTTTAATGGGATACCAGTACTTATAGAATGGAAACTAGTGGCCTGATAGCGGCATACCAGCACTCACTAGTAGACTGACAACGTGAAACCAGTACTTAAAGCATAGAAACTAATGGCCTGGTAGCGGGATACCAGTGCTGATAGAATGGAAGATAGGTGCCTGGTAGCGGCATACCAGCACTGAATAGTAGACTGGCAACGGGAAACCAGTACTTATAGAATAGAAACTAATGGCCTTGTAATGGGATATCAGTACTTATAGATTGGAAACTAGTGGCCTGGTAGCGGCATACGAGCACTCACTAGTAGACTGGCAATGGGTAAACAGTACTTATAGAATAGAAACTAATGACCTGGTAACGGGAAACCAGTACTTATAGAATAGAAACTAATGTCTTTGTAACGGGATATCAGTACTTATACATTGGAAACTAGTGTCCTGTTAGCGGCATACCGGCACTCACTAGTAGAAAGGCAGCGATTTGCACAACTAGACATCATACTGATGCTTCCTGCCAAATTTCGTCGAAATCCAACAAGATGTTTAGGAGGATCAGCGACGACAAGAAATTCAAAGTAAAAATATCAAGGGGCCATAACTCCACCTAAAATTAATAAAATGAAAAAAGAGCAATATGCACAACTACACATCATACCAATGCGTTCTGCTAAGTTTTGTCAAATCCAACACCGCGTTTAAAAAAAAATAAGCAATAAAAAAAATGAAATTGTACACACATTCAGTCTTATTTTAAACACTCCACGTGTGATTCCCGGGCAAGAATAGGGTCTCTGCTTATCCAGACAGATGGGTAATATCCCCCCGCCCCACGGGACACGTCAGTTTTTAAAAAAAAATCAAGTGTCCCTTTAATTATTAATAAACGCATCAAACTTGCTGTGTGGCAATTATATCCAGTTAGACTTTGGTTTTTAAAAAAGATGTTGTTTAAAAGTTTCAAGAATCAGAAGAAAAAAACGCTTATTACCCGAATTAAGGGTCATGTCCTCTTTTGTGTAATCCCATTGAGATTGCATTTAAAAAAGAAGATAAAAAGGAATTAGAACTCAAATAATTTTAAATGCAGCTTTCAATTTATTGTGTTTAAACATGTATCTAGGCTATGAACAGTAAAAGTAATTACAAACTTGATAAATATGTGAATTAATTAATACACACATGAACTTGAGAATTATATAAGCTGAATACAAAGAGAATGTTCAGTGACCATGCTACAATGAGCCTTATACACATTCACCATGATTGTATTAATATTCAGTATAGCTGCCTAGATAAATGTGTAAACATAATAAACGGAAAGTTGCATTTAAAAATAGATTAGTGGAGTTATATTGTTTATTTGTTTCTTTCAAATGCAATCTCAATGGAATTTTAAAAAAAAAGGGACATAATCCTTAATACAATCCAGGAAGATCGGTAATAAATGTGATATTTTGGTTTTATATTCTGTACATTACTTGCATATAACGAATTAATAATATACCTGTATTACTTAACTTTTGGCATTCGAATTCAGCCCTGGTGCGAATGTCAGGTCAGGTTAGAATGTTAAACTCAGGGCTGGCGTTCCGATGTCAAACTCAGGGTTGAGGTTCATATGTCAAACTCAGGACTGAGGTTCGACAAACTCAGAGCAGATGTTCGAATGTCAAACTCAGGACTGAGGTTAGAAAGTCAAATTTAGGACTGCGGTTCTAATGTCAAATTCAGGGCTTAAATTATATCGAACTCATGACTGAGGCTATAATGTCAAACTCAGGGCTGAGGTTAGAATGTCAAACTCTGAGCTGAGGTTCGAATGTCGAGCTCAGTGCTTAGGTTCTAATGTCAAACTCAGGGTTATAATGTCGAACTGATGGTTGAGGTTAGAATGTCAATCTCAGAGCTGAGTTTCGAATGCCTGACTCAGGGCTGAGGTTAAAACGTCGAACTCAGGGCTGAAGTTCGAATGTCGAACTCGGAGCAGAGTTTCAACACACGATGATCATATTATCTGCTGTATTACCGTTTTTGTTTGTTTTAGCAACAAAATAAGCAATTATAATTGTAATAATACTTACCAACAACAATAAAGCAACTTCTAACCATGCGTCTTTATCTGTATAGTGCATGTTTAGGTCATAACGCGCGTTGATTGCGCATGAATATACTGAAACTGACGAACATAATCCCAATCTGCATGCCGCGTAAACATGTGCCCTCGATTTTTTTTTAAAGTAAACATTAAACAAGAGGGTGCACATCAGTGGTATATATAAACTGGTAAGTATCGTTATTTGTCGACTATACACGACATCTATACACGGTAGATTTTAGCCCACACAGTCCGTGCTGCTCAAGGCGATAACGGCGTGCAGCACGTGCTGGGTGAGCTAATCTGTACATGTGTATATGCGAATATGTAGGGCAAGTTGCCTTTTGAACAGGCAAGAGCGGATACATGTCCTACGAGGAAGTAGCAGTACATGTCAAATTAATTAAAACTAAAAGCAGGCTGATGTCAAGTCTATAATGTTTAACGAGGTTAGGTAGGTCATCCGTTCTTGAATATAATATCAATATAATAGTGATGCTGTACAAAACTGTTTTTAATATGATAAGTTTCTGAATATAATGTACTCTAGGCGTGTTCGCAGTGTTGTAAAAGGATTCCGTTTGATATGTCCTCTCATGTAGGTAAAGAGCACAGATCGATATTGACGTCATACAATAAGAGTAAATTTCACGAAGATATCGTGCCATTGAACAATAGAAACACAATCAAATTCAATAGTAGCCGAATGGTTAACGACGTTGCGTTGTAAACCTTCGCCTCTCACCTCTGCGGGTTCGAATCCTACTGGGATCTCGACTTGTAAGTAAGGAAGTGTCGGTTCTTATTAAAATCATGTTCATTTTGTCTCATGATGACTAGTTTATCTAGTGCTCAAATATTTCATGATAAATGTGTTTTTGATTTTTGTCAATTCCAAAAAAAAATGCTGACATCTGACCGGCTTGTGATACTTGTTAGCCTCTGTAGCGCAGTTGACTTGCTTGTAAACCATTTGATGTTGGCGGCTGACTCGGGATCACTGTATGACGTAAGAAAAGAGTATGAGAGTGGCCTACGTGTTGAATTTTCCGCATTTAGGAGAGGACTCAATTGAAAGGTTTTATAAATTAGATCAGGCGCGTAGCTAACTGTACGCAAAGTACATAGTTGCGTACACATTGTCTCAAATATTGAAAAAATAAATAAAAGAAGATTACTTTTTAATTTTTTTTCGAGAAAACAGAAAAAAAATCAGAGACAAAATCAGCCTCATTTTGTGGCGTAAATGCCTCCAGATTGCACCACAGACGGTCCAGGAAAACCTTTTTCCTAGGGAGCATGCCCCGGACCCCCTACACTGTTTGCATACACATAATAAAGTCCCTAGCTACGCCCCTGATAATAATAATAATAATCAATTCTTTATTTCATGAAGATACAACTCATTAAGATTGTACAAACAATTGCACAACACTTATCTTCCGTGAGGCCTTCTAATAACAACAGCAATTATTAGTAAAACTAATAAACAATATCAAGTGAATACTTGCACATAACATTAATAATATGTTACAAGCTTGCATACTAAACAAGTATTCACTATTAACACAACTTAATTTGAGCAGAACACCAGTCCTGTTACCTTGAAATAGAAATAGTTTATAATTGTATTTGAAAGCATAAATAGAAAAAGACGTCCGGATATTTTCTGGGATTGAATTCCAAGTCCGCATGGCAATATAGGTAAAATATTGTTTTAAATATTCGGATTTAGGTCTAGGATGTTTAATGTCATGTTTAATGCATGATCTTAAATTACATCTTTTATTTCAGAATATGTAATTAATTTACTTTGTGATATTGGTGTGTGATATTGGTGTAAGATTATGAATTGCTTTATAAACTAAAACACCTACTTGAAAGGACTAGGTATGATAAGCGGCAAAATTGAACCCCAATATTGAAAGTTCTAATGCACACGTTTTGAATATCTAGTTTTCCTACAAATGAACTGAATCATGACTAAAACTCATTACAAGTACGTTTGAAGGCTCTAAATGAGTTTAAGAGCCTTACAAACAAGGCCTTTTCTTTCAAAAAATGACATTTTTGTTCATTTTCAGCAGTTTTCAATCAGTTTTTGGTCTTGGTAATAGAGCGTACCCTCGAGCACAGTTGATTTTTTGTTGAAACCGGTACTTGATAGGGATGCATCACAGTCAAAAATCTGTGCGTGCTCGTTTAGCATCAAAATCTTGCCCAGAAAGGTCCAAAATCTACAAAATCTAACAAAATTACCAAAAATGCCATTTTTTGGAGACCCTGTTAATTCTTCTAGATAAATAAAATAAATAAAAACATCTTTTGAAGATAGAATATGATCAATTTACTTCAATATGCACAGCAGATTATACACTACTCAATAATCGGTCACCCAGTTTTTTTGAAAATAACACGAATACTAAAAACTGGAAATCACCGAAACACATACCAATATTTTATTAAGTTTATCAACAAGGTTTTAGTCCAATCAGGGCAGATTAAGTTTTATAAATCGCTAGCGATATTTGTTAAACGACGCCAGTTAAAATTTCAAATGAAAATATCAATTATTAAAAAAACATATGATTCTTTGAAAAGTGACCGATTATAAAAGTTGAATAGTGTATGTAAATATTATTTTTTGTATTTTGAATATATTGGGGGCCAAAATACCCCCTTATCATACCTTGTCCTTTACGTCTTGTTTCAAGTGACATCCTATTCAACTCATTAAACAGATTTGCAGAAGGTGTATGTAAAGGTTTCATCAAAATCCAGCGTGCAATGCTTTCTTGTAAAGTTACAACCTTTGTAAAATTTGATTTAGTACAATTGCTCCAGAGGATAGAACCATAATCAAATATTGGAACTAAATATGCATTATAGAATAGCTTTTTCTAGCTTTAGAAGCCGGATGTAAACCATAGGTTTCTTTGTTTTCCCAGTCTGGTTATGATTTTCTTTCATGAGTGACTTCTCGTTCCTAATAGCATACATGTTGTTTTTGTAGGATTTATAACCATGTTATTTATAGTGCACCAGTTATGTATGTTATTTAAGTTTGTTTGTAATTTACTCTCAATGGATGACACATCCAGACCTGTTATACGTAGCGTGGAATCATCAGCATATATGTCAACTGAAGTTTCTTTGAAAGTTAAAGGTAGATCATTTACATAAATCAAGAACAAAAGTGGTCCTAGTATGGATCCCTGAGGCACACCTGATTTGATGATTCTCTCCTCAGATTGATGCTGTCCAACTCTGACCACTTGTGTCCTGTTAGACAGATATGACTGAAACCAACGTGTGGTTAAAGGCGAAAAATGATACAAATGCAATTTTTATAATAGTATCTCATGATCAACCATATCAAAAGCCTTTCTCTCGTCAAGGAAAACTCTGCCAACAAAGTTTCCAGAATCAATTTGTTTCAACCAGCTATCAATAAGGTGAGTAAGTGCTGTTTGGCAAGAATGCTTTTTACGAAATCCAGATTGAGCCGAGTGCAAAATATTAAAATTGCTGAACAAAAAGAGTGCAGTTGCATGCAGCAACATGTTTCTCAAAGATTTTGGAATTTTTTTGGTAATAATCAGATAGGTCTATCATTGTTCGGGTCATCTTTTGGTCCATTTTTGTGTGTCCATTTTTGTTTATAGGCAACACGCATGCCTTTTTCAGCTGATCAGGAAATACGCCTTGATCTATGCATTTATTAATGATTGAAGTGATAGCATTAATGATGCAATCCGATGCTGCTTTTATAATACGAGGTTCAATACCATCTATAACTATTGCTTTCAAATCGACAAAAGACTCAAATCGGCAATGGTTGCAATTCAGAATAAAGCATAGAATTTTGGGAACAAACTATTTACTTAAAAAAATGAATATTTCTAATACAGATCTTTGCTCTTTTTGCAAAGAAGATATAGAAACAATAAAACACCTATTCTATGAATGCAGTAAAATATTTTTGGCAAGCACTTGCAAATTTCTTTCATAATAAATGTATGGATATTAATACAGTATGGTCAGTCACTGACATCATCTTTGGCAATGATAAGTTTGATATTGTTTTTTGAATAATCTCCTCCTTATTACCAGAAAATTTATATTCAATCAGAAATTAACAAAACACTAATCCTACTTTAACAGTTTTTAAAAGCTATATTTAAATACTGTTTAAAGTTGAGAAATGTATAGCCTGCAAGAATATGAAACAAGACATTTTCGAAAAGCAAAGGGAAAAATACATGTTTGTATTATAAAAAAAGATAAAATAAAATCACACACAAATAAAACATGGTGGACCTGATTTCAAAAAAATATATCTAAGTTTGGACTTGATGAATCCAACATCTGTTATTGTTTATGTATATTAAGATTCCCACTTTGTATATAAGTTCTCCATTTACTCTATTAGTGCACACTATTTTTTCTCCCTTTTATAATGTCACTTTATATGTTTTTCATTGAGTTTCTATGTTAAACATAAAAAGCTATTCCAACATGACATGCTTCTAACATTTTAACAGACAACTGTGGTAAAGCTAAACATTAATGCTATTCATGTTATCTCCCCTGTATACAGGACAATATAATATCTCGCTTTATCTCCCTTGCTAGACATGACTATGGAAATATACTTTCTGATTCTTATATAAGTGAACTACATGTAACATTGATGTGTAATAGAGAAGGGCATGTTATACTACTCATGGAATACGTTTAACATGGATTGTTGACTAGTTTCAAATGAGTTCTCATTAAATAAATCTTTATAACATATTGTTGTAATTGCTCCACGACTCATAGATGACTGTAATTGAAACAAAAGTCCAGTATAAAATATGAACCTGAAAAAATCTGATGACAGATCATGTCAGCCATGTAAGAGTCAGTAGTGCTTTTAAATCTTACATTGAATATTATAATAGTTATTAGACAGAAAAAGCTAAACAATGACATGTTAAGATATAAAGGGATGTTATGTCACAAATCCAATCATTAGTTGTAACCGTACTAGCTACATGCTAGAATTCTAATGATAAATATACTGTCATATATTACATGGTTTCATATAATATTTCAAGATTTTACATTTAGAAAAGAAATTTAGTAACACGATAATATATTCGCTAGATGCATGTATAAATGTAGAACTCAACAATAACCCTGTTAGGAATAGAAAAAATAAAAAGCTACAGAAAAAAGTTTTCGTATCTCAGTAATTGACTTTATATCAAAAGCTTTAATATAAAATGATATATAGGGTCCTATAGAGACCACAGCGTCCGAACGCAATGGCATCGTAGGTCCGCACTGTACTGCAAACAAGGACTTGAAACTTCAATGAAAGAGACAAAAAACAACAGAAAGGGCGGTGAATACTTGTAACGGTCAGTAGGCAATAAGGCCTACTAAAACCACAATGTAAATGAGGGGCAAAACCTAGGTAAAGGTCATTACTATTGACCTATTTTTGGTAGGAACATTCTGTTGTCATGAAGATGTAAACATGTGTGAATATATAAGGCTTGTGGTGAAATGAAATTAACAACTTGAACGGAAAACTTGAATGTGAGTATGGACGGACAAATGTAACACTATAATTTATGCCTGATTCACTTTCGTGGCAAGGCATAATTATTTTAATATTGAAATAAAGTTAAACATATTTAAGAAACAAGAAATGTCACTGTAAGTGACAAATACTCCCCAAAGTGGTTTTGACCTTTGACCTCTAAATCAGTGTGACCTTGACCTAGGAACCACGTACCTGGATTTTGCGCGTGACACGTCGTCTTGTTGTGGTGAGCACTTGTGTCAAGTTATTTGAAAATCCGTCCATGACTGTCAGAGTTATTAACCGGACACGAAAGCAATTCTTTTTAACCTTTGGCCTCTAAGTGTGACCTTGAACTTGGAGCTATGGACCTGGATTTTGCGCACGACACGCCGTCGTGTTGTGGTGAGCACTTGTGCCAAGTTATTTGAAAATCCGTCCTGGAATGTCAGAGTTATTGATCGGACACGATTGTACTGACTAACTGACGGAAGGTGCAACTACTATATGCCGCCCTGAGTGGGCATAACTATTATTCCACACTTTATAACATCTCCTCATCATGCACTTCTAAAACTGAAAGAAGCTTCCAACATTGTGTTTTGCTCAGTATAAAAAACGGTAAATCTGTGGCTGGCTTCCATCAACCAAAATATAGCTTGTTAACAATGTTCATGTTGTATATTCTGTCTAGTCTGTAAGGTGCTGTGCTACTTTAAATAACAATCGGGCAGCACTCAGTAAATGTGTATCAAGCAAGCAGCTTAGAACTAGAGGTGCTGGTAGTGGTGAGCTTTGCATGCATAATATTGTTAGCTCCCAAACTTTAGATTTTGTCATTAGATGATGAACTGTCATTCTATAAAGGCAAACATTACACACACAAAATGAGTAATTATGTGAAATAATCAATAATCTGAATAAAACCTCACAGGAGTTTACATAAGCTAAAGCAGTATAAAGAGTAATAAATAGAAATGCCAGGAATGTTTTATAAACGAAGCTTCTTCATATTTTGATTAGACGTAGCATTAAAGGAACAGGCAATTATATTGATATTTTTACTAAACTGGTGGCTTCCCTTTAGTTTGTTTTCATAACTTGCATTTTCACAACCATTAATGTTTATTATGAGAATAGTGCAAGTTGTGATTGCATATTACTAAATGATGAGTATATTGATCCAATAATATATTTAAATCTCTGGCAACGAAGAAAACCCAACAGTTCATTTGTTTACATGCAAGCAGATTAAAAGCCAAAAAGATCTAGAGGTGCTAATCGTAATGCCTGATAAAAACTGCAAGATTGCCGTGTGTCCCTTAAATTAATTAACTCATGTATACGCATAAAAGTTTATTCTTTAAATGGGTTTATTTCCGTTTAAAAGTGACATTTAAAAGCCACTTTAGTGATGCAAGGTAAGTTCTGTCGCTGTTTAAATTCTGTATACTTATTTGAAGTTATTTCTATTCAACCATTGTTATAATTGCAAGATATTGATATAAATGCAAGATCGAACAATTACAGAGCTATGTAATCATAATTTAATAAATTCTACTTAATAATCTACTGCTACTTGATTCTTGTTTACCTGTAGCTGTGAGAATCATAGCTCATTGTTTCATTGTACCATATTTCTTTTTTTTAAATCTAGAGTCAAATATTGATACTGTCAGAAATATATTACATGCTTACTGAAAGAAACCACCAACAGTATCCAGGCAATGCTGTCAGAGTTTGCTCAGCATGTTTTACAAAGACATACTGAGATGCTTTCACAGTAAGTTTTATGTACTGATATTTGAAACTAGAAATGCACCTTTGCACAGTAATGTCCCTAATGTAAGGTATCAGTCATACTGATGCTTCTTCATAACAAGTATCATGTGAATCTGTTGAAAAGTTTAGGAAGAGTACTCCGCACAAGATATACTGAAAAGGGCAACACTATATTCCGCTAGACTCCACACCCAATATATTGACGGGGCATAATTAAACGAATACATTAACAGATGACAACGGACAATGCATCGTCTCTTAATTTAGCTTTACTGGCTCTTATAGCATACTAGTAAATATCTGTAGCGCATCCATGGCCGGGATAATAAAGATGACGTGACTAAAACGTTCTCGTCTCTCATCGCTACGGGTTCGAATTCCACTGGGAGCTCAACTTGTCAAGTGAGAGAGTGTTGATTCTTACGGTTGGCGGGAGGTATACAGTACTAGTTCTACCCAGAAAAAATGTGGTGATCTACCATAACGAGCTAAAAATAGCGTTAAACGCCATTAAAATAAATCAAACTAAAAAATATTTACCCTAGAGAAAACATGCAGCTTCAAAATGGTCTCTCAACATCCCCACCTCTGGTGGAAATCTCCCTCTCGGGTGGAAGAGTTCATTGACATGTAGATATTACACAATCGGAAACATTAATCCAACACTTTAAGTTTGTTTTGTGTGATATTTCTGTTGTACAGTCTAATACAATAATACTAAACAGATTTAGTAAAATGTAAACAATGTTCAGTATGCAGAATAAAAGGCATATGCATGTACATGAATAGATAAATACGGATATTCTGGCATTGTGTGGTCCATATATTGTGCATGCACAGGAAACATGGGAATATGCTGGCATACAATGAGACACCCAGCTCAGTATACGCACCTATTTTCCGAAGTGATTTTAATGTTAATGATGGTGAGCATATACAGCCTTTAGATGCTGTGCACTGGACATTTTAAATGCTTTACCCTGAATGTTGAGGAATATTTTTAAAATTACATTCATTGTTTTCCTATTATCAGGATTATATAGTAAGGGATACACAACTTATTTCTCTTTCGTTTGTTTGTATGTTGTTTCACGATATTTTCAACACATACAAGGTTATATATGACGGTCGATTTTATGTGGTGGAGGCAGACCTCCCACCTTTCATTGGTAAAACCAGTACTGTACAACTCCCGCCATCCGTAAGAATCGACACTTCCTCCCTTACAAGTCGAGCTCCCAGTGGGATTCAAACCCGCAGCGGTGAGAGGCGAAGGTTTCACAAATGGAATCACAAATCCGGACCTTATTAGAATCAAAATACTTTAAAGTATTTCCGATCTGACCAGTTATCGAGGTCCCCACATACAGTAAAATGCACCATATTAAACCCTGCGCACACACTATACCAGACTATACTTTTCCCGTAGCTGGCGAGGAGACCTTGGGAATACACACACACTATTCTGGTCAGTGTTTAAAATTGTTATGCCGCAAAAAAACGCATATTAGTTTATAGAAAACTGTTGTTTGTTTGGTGTTACTTGCACACACAGCCAAACTCCCATCCCCGAAAAGCAGAATTGACCCAGTGATGGTGGCAGCATGCTTGGTGAGCGATGTGGGCGTCCCACACCTTGACCGAGAAGTAGACAATAGTACTATGATGAGGGCAGGCATAAGTTGTACCCATCCCTGTTATTGTACCCCATCCCTGTTTTACAATTCCACACTATAAAACATAAGTCCTTTGGACCTACTACTTAGCCGTAGAATATACAGGGCTGTAGAGCTTCAAAAGTGTTCCACCAGCGACATAATAATATTGTTCTCTAACATTATATCACAATATATAACATTATATCAGTTTAAAATATTTACCTTGTGCAAACTGCATCTGAATAGTGGTCTCAAATGCCCATCTCGCAAATGTTCATTTCTGCTGTTAAATGCGATGGTTGACTCAACCTGGAGTTAACAAATAATACACGCTATTTATGCCCATTATATAGATATATTTTTTAACATTATTGCTTTGCTTTTTACAAGCATGAGGTAATTAGACTGATTATTTAATTATGTACTTTATCCATGTTCTTTTAAAATAATTTTATACTTGATGATAATGATGGTTGAAAGTTGCAATAGATCATCGGTTACAATAAGCAGGGATGTAACCGATCAATCATCGGCTGATTTTAATCAGTGAACTAATATAAATAATTGGTATAAATGTGTTTATTTGTGTATGTGCTTATTTTCACAAGTGTATTTCCTAACTGGGATATCCAGGATAATCATGTTTATTTGTATGCAATAAATAGAAATCTGTTATACAATTTTGGGTTAAGATTTTGGTTAAAATGTCAATTACTGGACGCCTAAACGATACTTCCACCACCATGTGCACACAGTGACATATCCATCTAAATACATATATATAGGGGGCCTGATGGACCAGGTTTATGTGTACGAAACTTCTGTACATAACGGTGTTCGAGCCCACTCCTCCTGAGTTTACGAACGTGAACCTATGTGAATATATATGTGTAAGAACTGAATATATATGTGTAAGAACGGAATATATATGTGTAAGAACGGAATATGTACGTGTAAGAACGGAATATATATGTGTAAGAACTGAACATATATGTGTAAGAAATGAATATATATGCGTAAGAAGTGAATACATATGCGTAAAACTGAATATATATGCATAATAACTGAACATATATGTGTAAGAAATGAATATATATGCGTAAAAACTGAATATATATGCGTAAGAAATGAATATATATCCGTAAGAACTGAATATATATGTGTAAGAACGGAATATATATGTGTAAGAAGTGAATATATATGTGTAAGAACTGAATATATATGTGTAAGAACGGAATATATATGTGTAAGAACGGAATATATACGTGTAAGAACGGAATATATATGTGTTAGAACGGAATATATACGTGTAAGAACGGAATATATTTGTGTAAGAACTGAATATATATGTGTAAGAACTGAATATATATGTATAAGAACTGAATATATATTTGTAAGAACTGAATATATATGTGTAAGAACTGAATATATATGAGTTAGAACTGAATATATGCTTAAGAACGGAATCTATATGTGTAAGAACGGAATATATATGTGTAAGAACGGAATATGTACGTGTAAGAACGGAATATGTATGTGTAAGAACGGTATATATATGTGTATATATGTGTAAGAACGGAATATATGTGTAAGAACTGAATATATATGTGTAAGAAGTGAATATATATGAGTTAGAACTGAATATATATCCGTAAGAACGGAATATATATGAGTAACAACGGAATATATATGTGTAAGAACGGAATATGTACGTGTAAGAACGGAATATGTATGTGTAAGAACGGAATATATATGTGTATATATGTGTAAGAACGGAATATATGTGTAAGAACGGAATATATATGTGTAAGAAGTGAATATATATGTGTAAGAAGTGAATATATATGTGAAAGAACGGAATATATATATGTGAAAGAACGGAATATATATGTGTAAGAACTGAATATATATGTGTAAGAACTGAATATATATTTGTAAGAACTGAATATATATGTGTAAGAACTGAATATATATGAGTAAGAACTGAATATATATGCGAAAGAACGGAATATATATGTGTAAGAACGGAATATATATGCGTAAGAACGGAATATGTACGTGTAAGAACGAAATATATGTGTAAGAACGGAATATATATGTGTATATATGTGTTTGAAGGGAATATATATGTGTAAGAATTGAATATATATGTGAAAGAAGGGAATATATATCTGTAAGAACTGAATATATATGGGTAAGAACTGAATATATATGTTTAAGAACGGTATATGTACGTGTAAAAACGGAATATATATGTGTAAGAACTGAACATATATGTGTAAGAAAAGAATATATATGCGTAAGAAATGAATATTTATGCGTAAGAGCTGAATATATATGCGTAATAACTGAATATATATCTGTAAGAACTGCATATATATGTGTAAGAACGGAATATATATGTGTAAGAAGTGAATATATATGTGTAAGAACAGAATATATATGTGTAAGAACCGAATATATATGTGTAAGAACAGAATAAATATGTGTAAGAACGGAATATATATGTGTAAGAACTGAATATATATGTGTAAGAACTGAATATATATGCGTAAGAACTTAATACATATGCGTAAAACTGAATATATATGCATAATAACTGAACATATATGTATAAGAATTGAATATATATGCGTAAGAACTGAATCTGTATGCGTAAGAACGGAATATATATGTGTAAGAACTGAATATATATGCGTAAGAACTGAATATATATTCGTAAAACTGAATATATATGCGTAAGAACTGAACATATATGTGTAAGAAATGATATATATGCGTAAGAACTGAATATATATGCGTAAGAACGGAATATATGTGTAAGAACGGAATATATATGCGTAAGAACTGAATATATATGTGTAAGAACTGAATATATATGTGTAAGAACGGAATATATATGTGTAAGAACGGAATATATATGTGTAAGAACGGAATATATATGTGCAAGAACGGAATATATATGTGTAAGTACTGAATATATATGTGTAAGAACTGAATATATATGTGTAAGAACTGAATATATATTTGTAAGAACTGAATATATATGTGTAAGAACTGAATATATATGCGTATGAACTGAATATATATGCGTAAGAACGGAATATATATGTGTAAGAACGGAATATATTTGTGTAAGAACGGAACATATATGTGTAAGAACGGAATAAATATGTGTATATATGTGTAAGAACTGAATATATATGTGTAAGAACTGAATATATATGTGTAAGAAGGGAATATATATGTGTAAGAACTGAATATATATGTGTAAGAACGGAATATATATGTGTAAGAACGGAATATATATGTGTATGAACGGAATATGTACGTGTAAGAACGGAATATATATGTGTAAGAACTAAACATATATGTGTAAGAAATGAATATATATGCGTAAGAACTGAATATGTATGCGTAAGAACTAAATATGTATGCGTAAGAACTGAATATATATCTGTAAGTACGGAATATATATGTGTAAGAACGGAATATATATGTGTAAGAAGTGAATATATATGTATAAGAACTGAATATATATGAGTTAGAACTGAATATATGCTTAAGAACGGAATATTTATGTGTAAGAACGGAATATATATGTGTAAGAACGGAATATGTACGTGTAAGAACGGAATATGTATGTGTAAGAACGGTATATATATGTTTATGTATGTGTAAGAACGGAATATATGTGTAAGAACGGAATATATATGTGTAAGAAGTGAATATATATGAGTTAGAACTGAATATATATGCGTAAGAACGGAATATATATGAGTAACAACGGAATATATATGTGTAAGAACGGAATATGTACGTGTAAGAACGGAATATGTATGTGTAAGAACGGAATATATATGTGTATATATGTGTAAGAACGGAATATATGTGTAAGAACGGAATATGTACGTGTAAGCACGGAATATGTATGTGTAAGAACGGTATATATATGTGTATATATGTGTAAGAACGGAATATATGTGTAAGAACTGAATATATATGTGTAAGAAGTGAATATATATGAGGTAGAACTGAATAGATATGCGTAAGAACGGAATATATATGAGTAACAACGGAATATATATGTGTAAGAACGGAATATGTACGTGTAAGAACGGACTATGTATGTGTAAGAACGGAATATATATGTGTATATATGTGTAAGAACGGAATATATGTGTATATATGTGTAAGAACGGAATATGTACGTGTAAGAACGGAATATATATGTTTAAGAACTGAACATATATGTGTAAGATATGAATATATATGCGTAAGAAATGAATATTTATGCGTAAGAACTGAATATATATGCGTAATAACTGAATATATATCTGTAAGAACTGAATATATATGTGTAAGAACGGAATATATATGTGTAAGAAGTGAATATATATGTGTAAGAACTGAATATATATGTGTAAGAACGGAATATATATGTGTAAGAACAGAATAAATATGTGTAAGAACGGAATATATATGCGTAAGAACTGAATACATATGCGTAAAACTGAATGTATATGCATAATACCTGAACATATATGTATAAGAATGTAATATATATGTGTAAGAACTGAATATATATGCGTAAGAACGGAATATATATCCGTAAGAACTGAAGATATATCTGTAAGTACTGAATATATATGTGTAAGAACGGAATATATATGTGTAATAAATGAATATATATGTGTAAGAACTGAATATATATGTGTAAGAACAGAATATATATGTGTAAGAACTGAATATATATGTGTAAGAACTGAATATATATGCGTACGAACGGAATATATATTCGTAAAACTGAATATATATGCGTAAGAACTGAGCATATATGTGTAAGAAATGAATATATATGCGTAAGAACTGAATATATATGTGTAAGAACTGAATATATATGTGTAAGAACTGAATATATATTTGTAAGAACTGAATATATATGTGTAAGAACGGAATATATATGTGTAAGAAGTGAATATATATGTGTAAGAACTGAATATATATGTGTAAGAACGGAATATATATGTGTAAGAACAGAATAAATATGTGTAAGAACGGAATATATATGCGTAAGAACTGAATACATATGTGTAAAACTGAATGTATATGCATAATAACTGAACATATATGTATAAGAATGTAATATATATGTGTAAGAACTGAATATATATGCGTAAGAACGGAATATATATGCGTAAGAACTGAAGATATATCTGTAAGTACTGAATATATATGTGTAAGAACGGAATATATATGTGTAAGAAATGAATATATATGTGTAAGAACTGAATATATATGTGTAAGAACAGAATATATATGTGTAAGAACTGAATATATATGTGTAAGAACTGAATATATATGCGTACGAACGGAATATATATTCGTAAAACTGAATATATATGCGTAAGAACTGAGCATATATGTGTAAGAAATGAATATATATGCGTAAGAACTGAATATATATGTGTAAGAACTGAATATATATGTGTAAGAACTGAATATATATTTGTAAGAACGGAATATATATGTGTAAGAACGGAATATATATGTGTAACAACGGAATATATATGTGTAAGAACGGAATATATATGTGCAAGTACGGAATATATATGTGCAAGAACGGAATATATATGTGTAAGTACTGAATATATATGTGCAAGAACTGAATATATATGTGTAAGAACTGAATATATATTTGTAAGAACTGAATATATATGTGTAAGAACTGAATATATATGCGTAATAACTGAATATATATGCGTAAGAACGGAATATATATGTGTAAGAACGGAATATATATGTGTAAGAACTGAATATATATGTGTAAGAACTGAATATATATGTGTAAGAACTGAATATATATGTGTAAGAACTGAATATATATGCGTAAGAACTGAATATATATGCGTAAGAACTGAACATATATGTGTAAGAAATGAATATATATGCGTAAGAACTGAATATATATGTGTAAGAACAGAATATATATCTGTAAGAACTGAATATATATGTGTAAGAACAGAATATATATGCGTAGGAACTGAATATATATGAGTAAGAACGGAATATATATGTGTAAGAATGGAATATATATGTGTAAGAACGGAATATGTACGTGTAAGAACGGATTATATATTTGTAAGAACGGAATATATATGTGTAAGAACTGAATATATATGTGTAAGAACGGAATATATATGTGTAAGAACGGAATAAATATGTGTAAGAACGGATTATATATGCGTAAGAACTGAATATATATGCGTAAGAACGGAATATATATGTGTAAGAACGGAATATATATGTGGAAGAATGGAATATATATGTGTAAGAACGGAATATATGTGTAAGAATATATATGTGTAAGAACGGAATATATATGTGTAAGAACGGAATATGTACGTGTAAGAACGGATTATATATGTGTAAGAACTGAACATATATGTGTAAGAAATGAATATATATGCGTAAGAGCTGAATATATATGCGTAAGAACTTAATATATATGCGTAAGAACTTAATAAAAATATGTAAGAACTGAATATATATGTGTAAGAACTGAATATATATGCGTAAGAACTGAATATATATGCGTAAGAACGGAATATATATGCGTAAGAACGGAATATATATGTGTAAGAATGAAATATGTACGTGTAAGAACGGAATATATATGTGTAAGAACGGAATATATATGTATAAGAACGGAATATATATGTGTAAGAACTGAATATATATGTGTAAGAAGTGAGCATATATGTGTAAGAACTGAATATATATGTAAGAACGGAATATATATGTGTAAGAATGGAATATGTGTAAGAACGGAATAAATATGTGTAAGAATGGAATATATATGTGTAAGAACGAAATATATATGTGTAAGAACTGAATATATATGTGTAAGAACTGAATATATATGTGTAAGAACTGAATATATATGCGTAAGAACTGAATATATATGCGGAAGAACGGAATATATATGTGTAAGAACGGAATATATATGTGTAAGAACGGAATCTGTACGTGTAATAACGGAATATATATATGTGTAAGAACGGAATATATATGTGTATATATGTGTAAGACCTGAATATATATGTGTAAGAACTGAATATATATGTGTAAGAAGTGAATATATATGTGTAAGAACTGAATATATATGTGTAAGAACGGAATATATATGTGTAAGAACGGAATATATATGTGTAAGAACGGAATATGTACGTGTAAGAACGGAATATATATGTGTAAGAACTGAACATATATGTGTAAGAAATGAATATATATGCGTAAGAACTGAATATATATGCGTAAGAACTGAATATATATGCGTAAGAACTGAATATATATCTGTAAGAACTGAATATATATGTGTAAGAACTGAATATATATGCGTAAGAACTGAATATATATGCGTAAGAACGAAATATATATGTGTAAGAACGGAATATATATGTGTAAGAACGGAATATATATGCGTAATAACTGAATATATATGCGTAAGAACGGAATATATATGTGTAAGAACGGAATATATATGTGGAAGAATGGAATATATATGTGTAAGAACGGAATATATGTGTAAGAATATATATGTGTAAGAACGGAATATATATGTGTAAGAATGGAATATGTACGTGTAAGAACGGATTATATATGTGTAAGAACTGAACATATATGTGTAAGAAATAAATATATTTGCGTAAGAGCTGAATATATATGCGTAAGAACTAAATATATATGCGTAAGAACTGAATATATTATTGTGTAAGAACTGAATATATATGCGTAAGAACTGAATATATATGCGTAAGAACGGAATATATATGCGTAAGAACGGAATATATATGTGTAAGAATGGAATATGTATGTGTAAGAACGGAATATATATGTGTAAGAACGGAATATATATGTATAAGAACGGAATATATATGTGTAAGAACTGAATATAAATGTGTAAGAAGTGAATATATATGTGTAAGAACTGAATATGTATGTAAGAACGGAATATATATGTGTAAGAATGGAATATGTGTAAGAACGGAATAAATATGTGTAAGAATGGAATATATATGTGTAAGAACGAAATATATATGTGTAAGAACTAAATATATATGTGTAAGAACTGAATATATATGTGTAAGAACTGAATATATATGCGGAAGAACGGAATATATATGTGTAAGAACGGAATATATATGTGTAAGAACGGAATCTGTACGTGTAAGAACGGAATATATATATGTGTAAGAACGGAATATATATGTGTATATATGTGTAAGAAGTGAATATATATGTGTAAGAACTGAATATATATGTGTAAGAAGTGAATATATATGTGTAAGAACTGAATATATATGTGTAAGAACGGAATATATATGTGTAAGAACGGAATATATATATGTGTAAGAACGGAATATGTACGTGTAAGAACGGAATATATATGTGTAAGAACTGAACATATATGTGTAAGAAATGAATATATATGCGTAAGAACTGAATATATATGCGTAAGAACTGAAAATATATGCGTAAGAACTGAATATATATCTGTAAGAACTGAATATATATGTGTAAGAACTGAATACATATGCGTAAGAACCGAATATATATGCGTAAGAACTGAATATATATCTGTAAGAACTGAATATATATGTGTAAGAACTGAATACTTATGCGTAAGAACGGAATATATATGTGTAAGAACGGAATATATATGTGTAAGAACTGAATATATATGTGTAAGAACTGAATATATATGTGTAAGAACTGAATATATATGCGTAAGAACTGAATATATATATGCGTAAGAACTGAATATATATGCGTAAGA
Organism: Cyrtodaria siliqua; assembly: GCA_037043455.1. Lineage (NCBI taxonomy): Eukaryota > Metazoa > Mollusca > Bivalvia > Adapedonta > Hiatellidae > Cyrtodaria > Cyrtodaria siliqua. The sequence goes on along the minus strand of JAWPHD010014780.1, from coordinate 1,541 downwards.
ACTGAATATATATGCGTAAGAACATAATATATATCTGTAAGAACTGAATATATATGTGTAAGAACTGAATATATATGCGTAGGAACTGAATATATATGAGTAAGAACGGAATATATATGTGTAAGAACGAAATATATATGTGTAAGAACGGAATATGTACGTGTAAGAACGGATTATATATTTGTAAGAACGGAATATATATGTGTAAGAACTGAATATATATGTGTAAGAACGGAATATATATGTGTAAGAACGGAATAAATATGTGTAAGAACGGATTATATATGCGTAAGAACTGAATATATATGCGTAAGAACGGAATATATATGTGTAAGTACGGAATATATATGTGGAAGAATGGAATATATATGTGTAAGAACGGAATATGTACGTGTAAGAACAGATTATATATGTGTAAGAACTGAACATATATTTGTAAGAAATGAATATATATGCGTAAGAGCTGAATATATATGCGTAAGAACTGAATATATATGCGTAAGAACTGAATAAATATATGTAAGAACTGAATATATATGTGTAAGAACTGAATATATATGCGTAAGAACTGAATATATATACGTAAGAACGGAATATATATGCGTAAGAACGGAATATATATGTGTAAGAATGGAATATGTACGTGTAAGAACGGAATATATATGTGTAAGAACGGAATATATATGTATAAGAACGGAATATATATGTGTAAGAACTGAATATATATGTGTAAGAAGTGAATATATATGTGTAAGAACTGAATATATATGTAAGAACGGAATATATATGTGTAAGAATGGAATATGTGTAAGAACGGAATAAATATGTGTAAGAATGGAATATATATGTGTAAGAACGAAATATATATGTGTAAGAACTGAATATATATGTGTAAGAACCGAATATATATGTGTAAGAACTGAATATATATGCGTAAGAACTGAATATATATGCGGAAGAACGGAATATATATGTGTAAGAACGGAATATATATGTGTAAGAACGGAATCTGTACGTGTAAGAACGGAATATATACATGTGTAAGAACGGAATATATATGTGTATATATGTGTAAGAACTGAATATATATGTGTAAAAACTGAATATATATGTGTAAGAAATGAATATATATGTGTAAGTACTGAATATATATGTGTAATAACAGAATATATATGTGTAAGAACGGAACATATATGTGTAAGAACGGAATATATATATGTAAGAACGGAATATATATGTGTAAAAACGGAATATATATGTGTAAGAACGGAATATATACGTGTAAGAACGGAATATATACGTGTAAGAACGGAATATATATGTGTAAGAACGGAATATATATGCGTTAGAACGGAAAATATATGTGTAAGAACTAAACATATATGCGTAAGAACTGAATATATATGTGTAAGAACTGAATATATATGTGTAAGAACTAAATATATATGTGTAAGAACTGAATATATATGTGTAAGAACTGAATATATATGTGTAAGAACTGAATATATATGCGTAAGAACTAAATATATATGCGTTAGAAC